>LM523163.1:146091-185128 GCA_000941615.1 Parastrongyloides trichosuri
AAAAAAATCTCATATGATCAGGTAGATAATCGTAGTTGAAACAAATTTAGACATAATATACACCAACTAATTAATTCGCGCGAATAATAAATTTTAACAAAGCATCTCATAACGAGAGTCTACAGATTTTACTTGGAAGATTGCCTCTCCCAAGCTTTATTCTGTAATGCTTCTACCACGCATCACTCCTCTCTTTTTACTATCTCTTTTTTTATTACCAAAATTCTTCATTCTTTTATCATTTTATACTTCAACCGGAAGAATATTGAAGATACTGGGTTTTATTTATTAACAAGAGTCTTAAAAACTTTCTTGTTTCCAATTATCAATAATTATGTATTTCCCTCTTATATTATATCACCCTTAACAACTATAATCGAAATATTATCATTAAAATGTTCATCAAAATATATACATTTTAAGGTGTCCCCTATAGAGTCTTCCTTTTCATAAAGTGATATTGTAATCATTTATTATAGAAACTTTACAATTAACTATTACAACATTATTAAAATAAATCACAAAACCTACAACCCCTTTTCTCCTATCAAATATTTATTTCTACACCATTTATATATATATATATNAAAAAATTTTTTTTTTTTTCTATACATTTCAACTTAAACTAAAATTTTATCATTTATAACCACTTAATTATTTTTCTTCATTTAAACTTTTCTCATTTGATACATCTAATAATCTATAAATATTTTATTTTTTTACAATGAAATTAAAAATCTAACACACAACTAATGATGATTTATTATAACACTTTTCAAATATTTATCTCAAAACTTTTTACCATTAATCCTCCAACTTTTATATTAATATTATTATACTTCTATACATATCATTTTGTTTTCCTTTCAATAGATACCAATCCTTTATATCATTACTACCAGTTTATATTTATTTTTTTATACAATAAATTTGATTATTTCTTTTAATTTAATTTTTTTATTTTAAATATTCCACACATATATTTACAAAATTTTATTCATACGTAGGGATATGCATATAAAATTGAAAAAAGTATATATTTTATTTGTTTTATAAATATCAAATATTACCATCATTAGAGTGTTATTTATTATACATTTTAACGTCTCCATATATATATTACTTTGTTAAAATATGAATAAAATATATTTTAATCATTTAAATTTCCTATAAATATTTTTACTCTTTCTTTTTTAAAACTTATTTTTATCTCTCTTCCTCTAAAATAATGTGAAATGATGATATAAAAAAATTCATATATATATATGTACATATATCATAAAACTTTTTAGGACATGCCACTTTTTAAAAATCGATTTATATATGGATAGAAAAAANAAATAAATAAAACAAATATTTCTATATCATATCTTTTACAAATTTTATATTATATTCATATTTTTTATCTCTTACCAAAGATATATATTCAATTAGTTTCCCAATTTATCACTTCATTACACCTTACAATAACATTATTTTTATAATTAACAACTAAAAAATTTTTCTATTATAATCAATTTTTATAGAACATTCCTCAACAGTGTACAAAGAGACATATATACATATAACTAACAACTCGGTATAAAATATATTACTATTATTTGAATATATATATTCTTTGTTACAATATTACATATATTTTATATTTTTGGGATGTCAGCAAAATCTTTCTCACGCGTTCCATCATCTACACGCGTTATCTCTGTGACAGCTAAAAATACTGGTTCGGCAGGAGCATGTACGTTGGATGATTTTGAAAAAAATTTTACTTCTGTTCCAAATGTTATGGTATGTATTTTAAATTAATTATATTAATTACATCATCATTATATTTAGATTTCAAGTAATCATGAATTAGTATCCTTCTTCAATAATACAATATCAATTGGATTAAATGCTGCCGATGTGGATTGGGAAAAAAGAGTCTTAGCTCTTCGGCAACTCCGTTCCCTTATTCAAAATGATTCCTACAATTTGGATGCTTTCTATGATGAAATATTACCCAACTTGGAAATTCCATTACAGAAAGCTATTAAAGATTTGCGTTCTCAAGTTGTTAGAGAAGCTGCGTATACTATAGCATTGTATGGTCAAACTTTGGGAAATAAGATGGATAAAATTGCTGAAGCCTTATTTCCTGATATTATAAGTGTTGTTCAATCATCCGCTAAAGTTATGGCTTCTGCAGCTAATATTCTTTGCACTTTTTTGGCTAAAAATATTTGCAGTCATAAATTTTTACTTCGTGTCTTGCAGTCATTAAATCATAAATCTCGTGAAATTAGGCGCTGTGTATATTTAATGATTGAAACTATTATTGAATCATGGACTGATTCTAACATTACAAGAAGCGTTAATTCAATATCGGATGCCATCTACAAGGCTATCAATGATGCTGATCCTGATGTAAGGACAATTGGAAGAAAATGTTTTAATGCTTGGGAAGAAAGGTATCCAGAGGAGGCTGGTAAAATATTTAAGATGTTAGATCCTTCAAAACAAAAGGCAATAAACGGAACATTAGCTTCATCCTCTTCTTCAAGATCAATAACAGATGCTGTCCGATCCAAACCATCAACTGCTTCTTCGATCAAATCAAGTGCTTACTCTCGAGCAACTAGTGAAATTGATACGACATCTGCTAGGAGAGCAATGGGGTCAAGTAGGTATGGTTCTGTAAATCGACCACCAATACTTGCAAAACCAATCTCTTCCACAACAAGGAATGGTGGAGCTACACCATCAACAAGAAAACCATTATATGCTACTCAATCGACATCCTCGACAATGACAAATGGAAGACCATCAATGTCTCAACCTGGAAGTAGATCGGGATCTCCAAATCGTTTAGCAAAAAATTTAGGGCGTATGAGAGTTGCTGAAACTCCAAAGTTATACTCAGTTAGATCAAATAGAGTTTCTGCCAAATCGACTAAACCATCTTCACCGGTGGCCTTTGAATTAAATAATGAGATTCAAATGGAGTCAGCTGCATTGACTGATGCTATTAATAAATGTAATCAATTGAGTGATAAGCGTGAACATTTAAATGTTGTCTTCCATATAATGGAAACAGGAAGGACATTAGATAATACCGATGTTGATAAAATATTTAATTGTTTATGGAAAATTTATAAAGAAAGTCAGAGTAGACAAAGTAGTGAAATGCTTAATGCTATTGAACTTTTGTTTAGTAAATATAATCAACAGGTGACTCATCACCTTACTGAAATATATCCAAGAATACTTCTTAAAATGAGTAATGATTCTCAACCAGCATCAAAATCAGTTCACATTAAACTTTTAAATCATGTAAAAAAAGTTTTTGCTCCAAAGGATAGATTTGTGGCAATCGCTACATATATACAAAATCCTTTAAATTCTCCACCTGTTAAAACTAAACAATTATTATTAAAGGAGTATGGTGAAGTTTTACGTGAATTAAATTCAAAAATATTACGTGAAACTTCTGAATTTGTTCCATCATTCATAAAGATATTACAGATTTTGGAATCAAGTAAGAATGATCAATTTACCAGTGACGTTGAGATTATATGTAAAGCCATTTTTGATTTGGATGCTTCAACATTATCAGAAATAGTTCAAAATAAGTTAACAAATCAACAAAGGACACGCGTTCTTGAATTTATTAATGGTGGTGATAAAGTATCTATGAGTCCGTTGAGAGCTCGTCACGATAATGTTATACCACAACAATCTTCCTCTAAATTTTATGGAAATAGTTGTTCAAATTATAATAATGGTAGAGAAAGAAGTTTTGATCACACTCCACCATCGAATTCATCATCATCAACTCTTGATGTAGAGACATCCAAATTTTTTTATAGTAATAGTCAGGAATTTAAGAGGGATGTTGATGAACAAAAAAGGGTCATCGATGCTATTCAATTAGTGTTGATGCCAGATACTGTTTCACCTCATAAAGCTGTTGCTGCAAAGGCACTTGAAACATTGATAAAAGATAAATGCTTTACATTGTGGGATGAACACTTTGGTTCGACATTAATGTTATTAATTAAAAATTTATCAGATGATGATGATCTTATTGTAGCTAATAATATTGGGGCATTAAGAGAGATGATAGTCAAAGAACATATCAGATTAGATAATTATTATGCTTTCTTGATAAAAAGTTTTGTTCAAGTTAAGCAAAGAGGAGAAACAATAAATAAGTTATTGGATGGATGTTCAAATGCTATGGCTAAATATATACCGGCAAAAATGTTGATTTCAACATTGATACCATTATTAGAAGTTGATGATCATCACATCCTAACAAATGTTCTTAAACTTCTTGGTAAGGTATTTGAGTATGTTCCTAAGAATGAGGGTATATTATTTTTACCGGAATGTTGTCCAGCAGTCACCAAATTTGTTTCTCATCCAGAATCCATTGTTAGGAGAAGTACAATTATTTGTATTGTGGCAATTATAAATAAATGTACAAGGAAAGAAGTTGATGGATATCTTTCAGATTTTGATAGAGCACAAACGAGGCTTCTTGATGTTTATCTTAGTAGAGCGAACAATAAGTAAAAATTACCAATACCATTTTATTTATTATTTTTATATATATAATTTCATTTAAAAAAAAATTAACCTGTATTTAGACTCTTGTAAATATATTCTTATGTACTAATTACTTAGAATGCTTCATCTTAGTGAAATATTATTTCAATTTTTTTATTTCTGTGTAGACATCTTTTATTGTAATACATGTATAAATAAAGGTAAAAATAAAGTTAAGAACAAAACAAAAAATTAAAGGCAAAATTGATAAATTATTTATTTTTTCTTTAAGTGAGATCTTTTTGCAGCTAAAGATTTACTATTAGCTGTAAACATTTTAGCATCATATTCTAAAACAAATGCTTGTGGAATTATCATTTGTTCTGACCATTCATTTTTTGATGCATCATTTTCAAATGTTAATACATATCTATCTTTCTTTCTAGTTGGTTTTTCTAAGACAATTGCTTTGAAAAAACATGTTGTTTGAGGATACATTGCTATAACTATTGTATTTCTATCAAATAATGCATGATTATGGCATAAGGGATCAGCTTTATATTTTGGTAGTGGTATTAATTTTTCTCTTTTATGCCATAAACCAGGTCGATCGCGATCTTCCACATCTACAACAAAATATGATGATAGTTCGGGATTATCTTCATTTATTTTACATTCTTTCACCATTCCTAGGCACCACATATTATTTATAAAAGCTACAACCAAATCATCGATATCTAAAATTGAATCTTTTGAATAAGAAATACCACCAACACCTTCAATAACGGGTGAATGATCTTTTGGAATCCATGATGGTAACAATTCACCATATAAATTTAAGGCTCTCAAAAAATCAGCTGTTTTAATATCTGGATCTTCAAATGCAGAATATTTAAATGCTTCAAAGGCTGAATCTGACATTTCTTTTGATAATTGTGTCACTATTTCATACGTATCTTCAAAATGTCTTGTTATCTCCTCCATATCATCACTATCAGGTTTATCTTCACCATCTCCATTTAATACTTCTTTAACCTTCTCCCCTATCTCTTTTATCTTCACCATCTCCATTTAATACTTCTTTAACCTTCTCCCCTATCTCTTTTCTTTTTTCTTTAAAATTGTTAAATGATTCTTGTAAATTATTTATCTATAATTTTGTTATAATATATAAAACGTTAATTATTTAAATTACCATCTCATTAATCTCCTCATCCCCTTCATCACTAGAATTAACTGACAAACCTTCCTCATTACTTAACTTGATTTTTTTCATCGTTCTTGGACCACAAAAGTTTTGAATAGTCATAAGAATTATCTTTAATCTTATTTATTAATATTAGTTTAAATTTTATTTAATAGTACAGCTGTCAATAAACAGTTATTATAATAATGGTATATATAAAATATATTTTATACTACACACAAGCATATAAAATGCGCATTCTTCATCTCTTTTGGAAGAAAGTATATTTGATTGAATAAAATTTTTTATAAACTTTTTATTATTTTAATCTGTTTATTAATAAATTATTTGATTATTTTCAAAAATTATTTAAACTTTAAATGATGGTAGCAGGGTATGTCAAATTACTATTTACATATTTCTTTAAGTCCATTTATTCATTTTTTTTCAATCATAATGTACTTATCTCATCAGACACGCCTTATTTTTTTAATGGAACATGTAATTTTTTTAGTGTAAAAATATATTGTTATATGGTAATTATCTTTTATGGAAATTTTTTTTATTAGTTTTAAATTGATGGTTTGGTTATTTTGATTATCGATTTTAAATACTAATTAGATGTCATTTGTCATTCTTTATATAATTATGTTTACAATCTTAAGATTAAATTTTTAATAAAAATTCTTTTGATATTAAGGTTCAAAATAATAATTCTTAAAAATAAAGAATAAATACTGAACAACAAGGAAACACTTCATCTGATAACGCCCTTTATCAGTAGGTGGAGCCATATTTAGACACAGTTTTTATGTTATGCAAGTAAAAGACTTTTATATCCTTAAACTTTATTTATTAATTATAAAATTAGTTCCTGAAAACTATTTTGTAATTTTTAAGGTTCTCATTAAAAAAAAATATATTTATCAATAATTTAACATTTAAAAAATAATGTTATTAATAAAACAAATTAAGAAATTGAGATATTAATAGAATTAACTGCTCTCCGATAGTGAACAACTTTATAAAGTTGTTTCATATGTTTCATACATATCTCCCTTTAAAGAATAATAATAAGATAAATAAAATAAATAAACTAACCTTGAAAAAACAAAGAAATATAAAGGAATAAAATTGTAGGCATCAAAAGAAAATTTAGATATTATTGTAGTCATTATTATAAAAACATAACTATCGCTAATAAAACAGCAAAACCGCATTATATAATAAAGTTGAATCATTAATAGGCAAATCCAAATAATAATTGTATTAAAAATATTGATAAAATTTTTTCTTTTTTGTGGTAAATTATACTCATAATTATTACACAATGATTTATATCCAATTAAGATAAATACTAGAGAGATCAGTAAAATAAAAGGGAAAATTATTATTTGAAAAAATAATTGATAATATAAGAAATTATCACCACTAAAAGATGGTACAATATAACCAAAATTTGTATTATAATTGTAAGAGAGATCAAAATTTATCATAAAAGCACCTAAGAGAGTACTTATTGTTGAAATAATGATAAAGTATAGGTAACATTTCTTAATATTAAAAATATAATTATATTTCAAAGAATATTTTAAATAAACGAATCTGTTAACACATAAAATTAAGACTGTTAAATACATTGTAATAGATTGCTGAAGGCTTAAAAAATAGAATATTTTACCCAGAGTATTATTTCCAATAATTTCATTCTTAAAAAAATCCCATTTAGGAAGTTTATAATAAAATAACATTAATAATTGTATCTGGATATCATTAATTATCTTGTATAATATTATACTATCAAAGACCTCATCTGTTTCTTTTATTTTTAATTTTTTATTAAAAAATAATTTTTTCACTACATAACATATCATATATATTATTGTTGGTATACTGTAAAGTAGTTGGATTGTTTCAAAGACTGAAATTTTACTTAGAGACATTTTTTCTTTAGAAAAATATAATGTAAAATATAGGAAATAGAAATGTTAAATATTTTCTTCCCACTTCCTTTTTTATTGGATGCAAATGTTTAGATAATAATTTTGCGGTAATTAGGAATGTATTTAAAACCATTGAGTAATAATATGTCATAAATTTAAAATATCAAATGATTTCAGATTAACCTTTCATCATTTAGTGGAAATAATTAGGTACTTGCTAAAATATTCATTAATTAACATAAACTTTTTTTATTATTTAAATAAAAATTAAATATAAAAGTGAAAAGAATTAATGATAATAATAATGTAAATGATTAAAGATTAAAAAATATTAATTAAAAAAGTATTTCTATACATTGTTAAAATCCTTTGACAAGACTAACAAGACCATTTTTATAACTCCCACTTGTATCACTAATTATTGTTTGTTCTAAACTTCTACCATAAATTCTTTGAAATTCATTTTTAATATCATTCATATCAACCTCACATCTTGTTACAACAAGTCTAACTAAATCTTTATCTCTTGTTCCAAATCCTTTCATACTATTCTCAAGTTGTGTCGCAAAGAATCCTGCTTTATTAACAACCATTTGATATATAGCTATTAAAGCATCCTTAATATCACCTGAAAATTCACTTCTTATAGCATCTTCAATTGTTCTTCCCTTCATCTTATGATATTCATTAAAGACAAGATTTAGTTGTGCAAAATTTTGTGAACATAATATTGATAAGAATGTTGATTCATCTGTCCCTAATCTTCCTTCACCTGCCTTGTATAATGCTGATGCACATTGATTAGCTCTTGCCACATCCGTATAACCACTTTCATCTCTGTTACCTGTTGACAAAGCAACTAACAATCTTTTAAAGTATCCAGATGTATCACCAATTAAATCATCCTCCAATTCTCTTTTATACATATATCTATATGCATTTTTAATAGCAGCAATTTGACTATTTGTTCTGGAGCACATTATTTCAATCAAGACATGTTCCTTGGTTCCAAGACAATCAACAGCTCTATGTAATTCAGATGCATCATACTCTTCTGGTCTTTTTAATAATGCTAAGATTAAATACTCAAAGTCACCAACCAATTCTGATTTCAACTCTTTACATAAATCTTTACCATACATCTGTTTGAAGGTTCTAGATATCTCTTGTCTTTGCCAATTAACTCTGGTACAGAGGATTTCAATTACACGGTTATTGTTACAACCAAAACCTTTCATTGCTTTCTTTAATGCTTCGGCGTCATGAGATGCATTGAAATTTGGATTTGGATGAATGGAAGGATTTCCTGTTAATGGCACTAAAATAGGAATAAATAATTATTTTATTGTATATTAAAAATAATACTGTTTAAATTATAATGGCTATTTTAAGATATTATTAAATAAAAATTATTATGTTAATATTTATGAATAATTACATAGGAAAAAATAGGTTCAGAAGTATACTCTTTGTTTGGGGTATTTTAAAAAAAGATTAATTTTGGTATCAATTTAAAACAAAACTTACTTGGTGGTGCAGTCGCTCCAGGTATATAGTTTGGTTGATTCAATCCTGTTCCTTGTATCATTGGATTTCCAGGATAATGAGATTGAACTGGTTGTTGTTGTGGAGTTCCATATCCTGGTTGAGGCATCCCTTGTGGAGTTCCTTGGAATGGTTGTTGAGGTAAGTATCCTCCTTGTACATTCATTCCTATTGGTGGTGGTCCTTGTTGAGTTCCATATCCTTGTTGTGGTTGATAAGCACCTGGTGTTGGTATAACATTAGGATATCCTTGGTTTGGATAACCATATCCTCCAGGTTGTTGTCCATAAGCTCCATAGATTGGTTGTTGTCCATACCCTCCAGGTGCTGGTTGTTGTCCATAACCAGGATTTTGACCATATCCAGTGGAAGGATAAGCTCCATAGCCTCCTTGAGAATAGCCACCATATCCAGGATTCATATTGTCAGCACTTGTTTTGTTATTACTTTCACTATTATTTTTATCACTATTCTTGTTTAAAATAGGAATATTCTTCTTCAATATATCACCAGCAGCACCTTTGAGTGTATCAGACAAAGAATTAAATAAATTTGACATTTTTTCTTCCTTTATATATTAAATATTTCTAAAAAATTAAAATAATATTAATTTTTATACAATTGGTCATTTTAAAAAAAATTAAAGGTTATCGTGAAAAATATAAATTTTATAACATAAAATCGTCGTCATATTATGGATGACTTTTTGAAAAGGAAAAACTTAAACAAAATATTAAAATCATAATTTTTATCATTATCGACTAGGAATAGGTATTGATAAGAGATAGTAAAATATTTAAAAATTATAAGTTTAAGCCTGTGCACTCAATGTTGATATTGTTTATATATTAAATTTGAATGCGATAAAATAGTGAAAAGGTAAATATAGAGTAAGTAGATGTTATGAAATATAACTTTTTTATTTATACAATACTTACCCGAAATACGGGGGTACTGACGTGCTGATGAAGTAATTATTACAATAAAAAAAGTGAAATTATTTCAAATTTATTTGTGTTCACCATTCATATGATTCATCAATAAATGAATAATAATATAATTGAGAAATATTTCACAACACATCATATAATATTGGAAAGATGAAGATATCTATATGTATTGTTGTTTAAATAATATCAAAAAATATACATTTATTTTTATGACAATTTGATGAGTCATCTTAGGTGATTAATAATTGATTTATACATATTTAGTTTTTGAGATGTGAAAAATTTTAAATTAATAGTTTTCATTTATAATATATTTTTTACATCATCAAAAAAAAATATTTAATATAGAAAATTCGTTTTTAATCATCCTTAAAGTACATATACAAAGGAATTATAATATTGTTAATACGTTATATATATGAATTTTTTATCATTTAAAAAATAATAATAAAATATGTACCAAACAGATTATTTTTTTTATATATTTGTATTATTTTTTTTTGTATATAATAATACCATAAAAATTTATATCAACAAAAAATAGAAGCTTTTTTATTACTTGTTTTTACTATTTTCAAAATGCAATAAATCTGATAATAAAAAAAGGTATTCAAGGTCTTTTCTCACATCATATATTTTTAAATAAGAATTATGCTTCAATTGATAAATCTTTTTTTGTTGTGTTCACCTCAATCTGTTTGTTATTTTATTAACTGATCGGTGTCCATCATTAACTTTTTGCCGTTTCATTACAAAAAGGATAATTAAAGGGATCTTTTATAGAACTTTAAATCTTTTTTTGCCGTCATCAACCTTTATTATAGGATCAGTTCTTAGTTATTGCCTAATGAGATCAAAAAATGTTATAATAAAATGAAACATTATTCAATTTTTATGCAGTCAAATAATAATCAGATAAAGAATGAAAGATAATAATTGTAAAAAAGATTTGCTCTATATAACCACAAATGATATATAATGGTAAAATATATAAAATAACCTTGAAATGACAAAACTTATTTGTAGTAGGTCAAATAATCTATACAATCTTAGATTTGATTTTACCGAAAGACAATGTATATTTGAAGCTTTCAAGTAATTAATATCAATCATTTAAGATATTATCTTGAAGAGTATATATATTGCATAATTCATTTTGCACCTAATTATCACTAGTATAAATTGATATACAAATGTCAAATATATACATGACTTAAAAGATAAAAATTCTTGAGAATATGATCTTTTCCTTAATTTAAATAACTAATTAACCATTAATAAAAGGGTATGTATATGTATATATTTTTTACCTTTTTTATTACTTAACTTCCGCCTACATTTACCCTTCAAAGGGAGGGGGAAGGAAGAAAATAACCTTCTCTCAAAAGATAAAGTTTTAAAATATTTTATTATAAAAGGAATGAAGTATATTCATTAAGTTGCCATTCTTGAAAGGAATACTTTTCAAGATTGTCATTTAAACAATTAACAAGGCAATTATATATTTCTAAAACAATTCATATCTTTTAAAATCTAATTGCCCTACATTTTTTTTATTACTAATTTATATTATAATGATCATTGATGATAATTAAAATAGATTTATATATATTATATAATATCTATTCTCACATCATTTATTAAACATAAATATTTTTTTCTTCTATTCTTCTCAATTTTTTTTTAATATTAATTAAAAATATGTAGGCCTTCCTTGAAGAGGTTGGAAATTATGTGATATATATTTAAAATATAATGATGGCTTCTAATGTCAGTTTTACAAAAATTTATTGTATTTTTTAAACTTCGTATATATATACATGTATTTCTTTCCATTGTATATACACACAAAGTTACCATATGTATATATATATATATATATCCTAACTATCATTACATATTTTCATCCTATTTCCTCATTTTTTTTATCTTTTTAAAAAATATTTACTTTAAAATAGAAATACATCAATCAATTACCTATAAGTTTTATCTTTAACGTATATTTTAAAGCTAGAATTAAATAACTTCCTTCTTATCACATTAGAAAAAGAGGAAGTTTAATTTAAAAAGTTAAAGAAAATTCATTATACTATTATATTGTACTTCTAAGATGTTAATATAAACAATTAACAAAAAATATGCATCCTTTCAAAATATAACATTCTATTTCAATTTTCATTATCTTTATTCTAAAAATAATCATTAAAGAATCCTCATCATTTATAATATAGTATTGAAAATAAAAATCTAAGATAATTAATGAGTTTTCATTCTAAATAAAAAAAAACTATTTTTTACTTAATTAATTGTTTAAAAATTAATGCTTCTCTCTCTTCCTATCATTCATATTTTTTGTCTCCTTTATATATACATTTTTTATCATTACTACAACTATTTTTCATTTATCTTTTCTTATATATAATATAATAATACACATTTTAAATATATTATTCACAAAATATGCACATCTTTTTTAGAATATATATATGTATATATATATACTTGCTTGTAGGAGAGGGAGAGATTATTATATATATATATATTATAAATAAACTATAAACATTATTTTTAAGAACATGATAAATATTAGATACTGTGACATTCTTTTAATTTTTATTTACTTTCTCCTTTTTGTTGAGGAAAAAAAATTGTAATTCTTATAATTATAATGAATACATCTTATAGTTTATTTTAAACAAAATGTCATTTCAAGATAGGTACAATATTTACCATAAAGTATCATCCATAATTACGAATCTTTTTTTTTGTAATAATCATTAGTATTATATTAATTACCCAAAACCACATGTCTTTTGATCAATGGTTCCTAAAAATTAGTCAGAAATCATTCTTTTTTCAAATTTATTTATATCAATAGATAATATTTTATTTTTTACAATATAATTTATTATAAAATAATTTATATAAGATCATTAATAACTTGTTTTAACTTTTAATCATGACAATTTTTTTGATTAAAATTTTAAAAAATACATATTAATAATAAACTTGTAATTATATTATTTAGAAGTACAATTTTTTTTTATTAAACATTAGAAAAAACGAATCATTTTATATACTTTAAATTTTTAAACGAAAATTTTATGAAGAATTGATTTGTTTATACGTTTCAACTTTGATGGTCATATATTTTTCTCGTGATTGTATATTTTATATTATATGTCTATCAATTATATACCATCATCATTTCTCATATATCAAGATAAATACAGAAAGTTTTCAATTCTATTTTGTTAACTTTCTTTCTTTTTTATTTATTTATATTCATTCGTTTCTATTATTTTGGAACGATTTTTATACTACAAAAATGTATTAAAAATTAATAAAAGGTCTACCTTTGGTGATTTAGCCGTAATGAGCATTTTTGAGAACTCATAAAGCTAGGTTACCAAAGCTAGAATTTTTATTAAAATATTATTTTATATTACTTATCTATTTATAAATCATATAATGAATATCATATGAATTCCATCAATTAATTTAATTTGTTTTCTTCATCCAAACGCACCAAACCATCATTTAACGATTTGAATATTTATATCAAAAAATGCAATATATTTTTGAGGAAAAGAATGTTACAATATATATATATATATAATTGATAACAAAAATATTTTAAACAACTTATAAATATATACACTTTCTTTTTTAAACAACCCAAAACTAGATGTTGAAAATATATATAATATATTTAAATCAAATTTATTAAATGATCAAAAAAGAAATAAATATATTATTTTTTTTTATTTCAACAGTCATCATCAAGAATTTATAAATATGTTTGAAAAGTGAAAGGAATATTGAGAAGAAAAAAAATTTATATTTTAACACCCTAATAAATACTTGTTTTATTGAATGTATAATATACTTATTATTTAAAAATAATAAAATGCCAAATGTATACACATTTTACACACATGTATCTCTTTCCCTTTTTTTGGTAAATTAAAATTTTAAAAATAATTATAATGTGAAGATTCAAAGAAATTTTTGTAATAATAAATTATTTGATAAAAATTACTAGTTACTATTCAATATGTAAAAAAAGGATTTTAACCTTTTTTAATACTTTTATATTATATACAGTTGTATTTTTGTTAAATAAAATAATTTTAAACAAGTACGGATGTGCAAAAATTTTTGTATTATTTTTTATTCTCTTAATTGATAGAATTTATTAAAATTGTGTAGGTAATAAAGGGAGTGCGTTCTATTAAAAAATAATGAGTACTTTCCATTGAATATTACTAATTGTCCTAAATATTTTTATTTGAATATTTACCTTTACAAAATAAATTTTTATTATACTATTAAATTATATCAATTTAAAAAATATAATTAAACTATGATATATTAAATATTTTTAAATTAAATTAAAAAATTAACAATACCAATCATTATGATAAAATATTTAAATTATAAATTAAAAAGCCATTCCGGATTCTTATTAAAATAAATAATAAAATATTTAAAAATGTTACCTTTAAAACTTTCAAGGCCATATGTTTATCTTTAACTATTATATTATATATAATATAATAATTAATTATAATATTAAAATCTCCAATTAAGAAGAATACCAGTACTTTATTCAACATCCGTTTATATAATATATATTTTATCAATATTACTTATTTATTAAAATAATATCTCCTTCATTAATCATATAACAAATAAAGCAAGTGAAGCAAATCAATTAAAAAAATACAATATAAATAATTTAATCTCAGCTTCTAACATCAAAGCTTTTCATTCTTATCCATTAAAACAAGTTTCAAACTCTCCCATCCAAATTATGATCAAAGAAAGAAAAAATTTAAATAAGTATTAAAATAATTTTTACAAAAGAAATAAATATATCCAATAAATACAAAAACTTGAATTTTTTAAAATCTTGATTACTTATCTTTAACATTTTTTAAAAGATAAAATACCATATGCAACTTCTTTTCTAAATTCTGGTAATTTTTTAAATTTGAACATGAAACAATTATTTTTACTTCCTTTTAATTCAAGTACAAAAATTTATTTAATATCTAAAATCTTTATCGTCATCGCCGAAAAGACAGGAAGAGATATCTTTTAAATCAACTTTCTCTTTCAATGTAATATTTCTTTTTATTGTTTATCTTTATAACACACATAAATAAAATACCAATAAACATATAATTAAATCTTTTTGACATAACAAAAAGTATAAAAAGTTTATGCATATATATAATAATCAAAACACAATTTCCCTCCTTCTATAAATGGATAAGTTTATACAACAAAAAGAAATATTTTCATACCTATAATATATCTCTCTCTTCACATATCTATATACTTTCTCTTCTTTCATTACCTTAAAATTCATCTTCCTACTCTTCTTCCTTAATAAGATGCCCCTTCAAGGAATATTTTGTTTTATCTTTTTACCTATTACATTTTATACTAGAAGAGGTGGATCTTCTTAATTATCAAATATCATCTTTTTATACCCACACTTTTCCCTTCCCTTTTTCTAACCGGCTCATATTCCCCTTCTACCTACTAGAAGATTTTCCTATTTAATATCCTTTGAAACATTCATTTTAACCATCCAATTTACCTTGGCTTCATATTATTAAGAATATATATTTATATTTTATCATTATATAAAATATATATTCCGCCACTTTTATCTGGATTGAGTTATTTATAATTATATATAATATATATAAATCATCCACATATCTCTAAATATATATATAAAAATTAATCATGGTTAAATTTTTCGTCTCTACTGCTCTCCTTGCAATTATTGCTCAATCCACAAACGCATGTTTTGGTGGACTTGGTGGAAGTTCTAGTGCCTGTTGCCCACCATCATCTAATACATGTGCTCCAAGTGTACCAAGATGTGGAGGTGGTTCTACTGGGTTTGTTTTTTATTATAGTTTTCTTTTTATTAAAAATTTTTTTTTATTATAGATATGCTGCACCACCATTACCAGCACCATCATCATATGCTGCCCCACCAATGCCATCATATGGAGGATCAGCTTATCCAAGACCGTTTGGAGTACAAGCTCCAGTCCCACAACAAACATATCAAGTTCCAGTACCACAAGGAGGTTATGCAGCTCCAGTAATTGGAGGATATGCTACAAGTATTGATAGTGGATCAGCACAACAATATGTCCAAGAAAGAGTTGCACCAAGCGGAGGTTACGCTCAAGGATCACAACAACAACAAGGAGGATATCAACAAGGTCCAGGACCACAACAACAAGGAGGATATCAACAAGGCCCAGGACCACAACAAGGAGGAGAATATCAAACAGGAGGCCAAATAGTTGTTCCAGCTCCACAACCTGGACAAATTCTTGTCCAACCAACTGAACCATCACCAATTCCACCAGCCCCACAACCAGAAATTGTTGCTCCAGGTGGTGAAATTATTCAAGAACCTGGATATGAAGTCACACAAGCTCCAGGAATAAATGTTGAAACATTTACAACTGCACCAGGAGCTGCTGTTGTTGTAGAGAATAAGGAAACAATCAAAGAAGAAGTTATTGCTCCAGTTGCACCAGTAGCCCCAGTAGCTCCAGTAGCTCCAGTAGCTCCAACTTACACTGGTGAAGCAACAACAGCTTCATCATATGGAACAGAATCCGTTGCTACATCATCATCTTCTATCCAAACAGGATCATACGGAGGAAACGAAGTTGTCCCATCTATAACAACAGCTCCTGTTGTTGTTGCCACGTCTGCAGCATATGGGGGAGAAGTAAATGTTGTTGGAACAACTGAACATTCATCATATGGAGAACAAACACAACCATTACCATCAACAGCTGCTCCAGAAGTTATTAGCGGAAACAATTATGGAGGTGAATCATCATCATCAGTTGAAACTAAAAAATATGATCCATCATCAGAAAGTACCGCTCCACAGGTAGGATCAGTTGACTATGGTGAAGAAACCAATGCAATTGGTGGAGGAGAAGCTAACTGTGAAGATCCAGAACTCCGTGCTATTGTTGAGGCAGCAGTTAATGGAAATAATGATAATTTGGAGGCAGCCAGAAAGATTGAAGCTGATGCTGGTGCCAAATTTGGAGGAAGATTTAATTCAATTGTCTCTAACTCTGAATTCGCCTACGTTAACTGGTATGGAAAGAGAAACTGCCAACTTCGTGTAAAGGAACGCCATACATTGACATGGGAAGATTAAGAAATTATATTATTATTATTATTTAGATTATTTATATTTATCAAGTAATTAGAATTTTTAACAAGAACACTACCTTCAAGAATTATTACCATGAACATATATAAAAAATGATTAATAGATAACGAAAAAGAGTTATATATACAAAAAAAATTCATCAATATTAAATGCTGCAATATAATATTATCATTTTGTCTTTGAATCAGAAAATATAAATATTTTTATATTACCTTTAAAAAAAAGTTATTTATTATCAATGTTTTTAGGATATGTATGTATGAATATTTTTATATATAACATCTAAATAATTATTTAAAAAAATGCTTTCATTCTTTCTGTACAAATTGTGTGTCCTTAAAATGTTATTATCCTAAAATTTCTCTTACTATTTCTTTAAACATTTTTAGAAATAAATTTTTTTAATTCGTTGTATTTTATAAAAAAAAACATTGTTGATAATAATAAACAAAAGATTAAGACAACAATTTAAGTTAAGATATTTAAAAGATATAAGATTATCAGAAGAATATTTTTGAAAATTATTATTATTTAAATTAAACTTGATTATTTTTCAGGTTAATTTAAATACAACATTACTTCTATGTGTATGTGGATGCATTCTTTTATGATCATTTTGATTTATATTAAAATATGTTTGTTACTTTTCCAAAGGGGATATTTTAAGGATATATACATATATTTGAAAGTGACAGGTTTTGGAGGATATAAGGTAATAATAATGAATGAATAATATAAAATAATTATTTTTCATTGGGTTTTTTATGAGAAAGAAGGTAAAAGTTATATTATATTTTTATTACAACAATCTATTATTTTTATGCTACAACACATTCAATCCTAATGAAACACCTGGAGATTGATGGATGAAAGTTTTCGAAAAATTTTATATATTTAATCTTTGAAACTTTAAGAAAAAAAAATATATTTTATGATAATGACAAAATATTTTAATTTTCAATAACAACTGATTGAGAAAAATTAGTAATTGTGTTATCAAGATTAGTATTTGAAGTAGGTGGAGTTATATTATTGGAGGTTGTTGTTGTTGAAGAAGATGATGAGGATGAAGAAACAAATTGTGGATCGGTAAATGGATTTTCCATAGGATATGATGGTTGTTCTTGTGGGTTTTGAAAATGTTTATTTTCAATAAGTTTTTCATTTCCTTGATTTAATTCATCAATTGTTGTTTGTTGTTGATAACCAGATGTCATTTGATTGTTGTTATTATTATTATTTCTGTTATGGTAATTATTTAATGTAAAAGCTGTTGATTGTGGATAAGTTGGTGTGGTATATAGTGATGAAGGATGTTGGTATGTTGGAGTTGGATAGGTTGGAGTTGGGTAAGGTGTATGACCAGGAGTATTAAAAGGATGCGCTGTATTATTAAATGTTTCGTAGTTTGATTGATAATTATTCATCCAATTTGTTGGAACACCATTAATATAAGAGCTACCCGATGGTGGTGGATAAAATGGTGAATCCTGCCATAATGGAGGTGGTGGTTGTTGCCATAATGAAAATGATGATGGTGTTGTTGAGGTGTAGGGAAGATTTAAATGATTTGAAATATTTGAATGATTAGAATGATCTATTGTTGAATATATTGGTGATCTTTCATTTTCATTGCAATAATCATAATTTAATCCATCTTCTGGTGCCTGGAATGTAAACAAAAAAAAATTTAATTTAAAATAATTAAAAAAAAAAATAATTGTATAAATGATATTTGATATAAGATAAGAAGTCAATTATTTATGTAATATTATCTATATAAATCCTGTTCCTGAAATCTAATACTAACTATTGCAACAACACACACTTGACAAAAGTTAAACTTTCACTCAACTTAACACTCTTATAATAACAATATATCAACAATAAAAAATGTTTCTGGCGACAAAAGATTAATAGTTCAACAAGTAGTACCTATTACTTAACAAGTACATCTTATATTCATTGTTAATCAAATACATTAACAAATCATTTAAAATCACAAAAAAAGAAATCTTTCTTTTTTATCATATAGTGGTTGATGTATCAGGGAAAAAAGACTAATTAACAATTGAATTTTAAATTAAACATTTACTTACCAATGAAAAATTATCCTTTATAGTATGATTACCCATTAATAAACTATTATCATCATTATTTCTTTGTAACATTAGAGAATTTAAGTGTACATCTAATGAGGCACCATTATTACTACCACAATCATCTATACTATTATCTTCAATTAAACTTCCACAACCATCATTTGATGTAATATTATTTCTTGAGTTAACAGTTGTCGTATGCCTTGGTCTCCTTCTATATATACCAGCTTCATAACAAAAATCAACTGAATCATCAATTGTCCATTGATGTCCTTTCCCAATTTTTTCACCATCAGTTTTTGGTAATTTGATAAAACATTCATTCAATGATAAATTATGCCTTATACTATTTTTCCATCCATTGTATTCACCACGAAAAAATTCATAATTTCCTTGAAGATATTTGTAAATCTCAGCTAATGTTGCTCTTCTTGATGGTTGTGCTTTGATGGCAAGTGATATCAAGGCTATATAACTTATAGCTGGCTTTTCAGGTTTCTTTCCTCTCCTTAATTTTATTGGTGTATGATTAGAACCATTCTTGTTTGGTGTTCCCTTTCCAATCATTCCACACGAATCATCCTTATCATCAATCACTCCTTTCCTTATCTCAGAAATATCCTTAACATTTGAAATTGAATTAACTACACCATTTCCATTATATGACATATTATTATTAAAATTGTATCCATGATGAAGTCCAGACGTTGAACTGTAAATAGATTTAAATAAAAAATAAATATTAATAAAATTATAATTATTTATTAAACTATAAACTCTCAAGAGATAAATTATCTCTTTTCAAAATAAATATTTATGTTTTTCTTTTTATAAACAATGTTTCTTAAAATTATTTATATAAATATACAATTTATTCATTAGTATTTTTAAAATTTTTTGATTCCTATTTTAATATATTTTATATTATCTACTTTTTTTTTATTTAATTGGAATTTTTATTTTTCTAATTTTTAAATTAATATTTTAATTAAAACGTACCTTTGAATCATTATATTTTTGTTATCCTCCTAACGTAAAGGCCTATTGATATATTTTGTAATATTTGAAATAATAATTCAATAAAAAAAAATTTTTTTATTATATTCTTAATTAGTAATTTTAAATAAAATCCTGAAAAATTTTTGAAGTCTATTCAATGATAATATATATGATTTATAATATGATTATTATTATTGTTGCTAAAATATATAGGGTCATAGAAGAATAGAGACAAAAGATAGAGAGAGGTTATAATAATAATGAAGAGTTACAGTAGGATGGAAAGACGAAACAAAGTTAAATTTTAAAATCTCAAAAATATGTGTCAAAGTAGTGTGGATTGAAATAATATAAACAATATTAATTTTCCTAACTATATGCTTTTTGGGAAACAAACAAAAAGTTATATGGTATTAATGGATTTACCCTCTCATTTGTTTATACTTCAAAAATTTTTCAATACTTCTACTATCACCAGTACTGTCACACATATATACACATTTGTTATTGTTACGGGTAAGAGAAGAGACCAGAAATATGATTCTGGAGTTAGTTAGATTTATAATTTGTATATTATAAGGATCAATCTTTTTAATTTCTATAATAGATGAATTAGAAGCAATTGTTTTTAATTTTTAAAATGGGTGGAGATTTTTTTTTTACTAGCACTAAAAACTTTCCTCTTCATTTCAATTTATATACAAGTACAAATCAGTTTAAAAAGATCACTTTTCTAGGATTTTATATAACATTACAATTTATATAGTAACGGTAATTTGAGATTGTAATAAAAGATCATTCTTGAATTAATCAAAAACAAATGAGTAATTATGACTTCTTTTTTTTTTAAACAAAAACTTTATTAATTTATAAATCTTTTCATTAAAAATATCATGAGAATCATTTAAGTGGTTTTTTCTATCAATAAAAATATATAATTAAGTATTAATAAAAATATTATATACATAAAATTTGTTCACCGTTATATTTTTGTAATAATTTTTTTCACAATAGAAATTTGTAATATATATTTCTTTTTTTGTTGTTCTACAAATAATGAAAATTCAATTATTGAGGTAATCTTGGATACGAAATTTTTCTCTTATCATAGGCCTTACATCAGCATCTCTTTTAATAATTTCTTCAAGGAATGGTATTAAATTTAGTAATTCACAATCATTCTTTTGTTCATACCAACTTTTTATTGGTATTCCATTATCAATTTGATAAGCAAATGATAACAGAGAATTATCTACAATCACTGTTCTAGATAAATCTCTACCAAGAATATTTAAATCTTTTATATATACATTCTCCGTATAAACACAATGCTCACGGAATAGTCTATGTCGAATGTATTTTTTTTGTGGATCTAATATATCACAAAGAGCATCCGCATATATTTTTTTTGATGCTGTAAATAATATTATTTCAAATGTTTGACTTAATCTCTCTAAAAATTCTTGGAAATGGGGTCTGATACGGACGTATACTTTGTAAGTTAATCCATCTATATCTATTGTAAATGTTAATGAAGCTTCGGTTAATGGTATTAAACTACAGTGAACTAATGTTTCATCGAGATCAAGAACTAATGTATATTTTGGTGTTGATCGTGTTTGTAATGGTAATGCTGGAGAACGATATTGTAATTCTTTCGTTAATGGTGGAGGATTTTGTAAAATTTTTATTCTATAATTATTTAATTAAACTTTTTTTTTATTACTTATACAAACATACGCTGTCTCATCAAGCATCTCAAAATGTTCTGATGGTATGTTAAATTTGTGTCTGTCGCCATTACCACCATCAATAATATCTTCTAAATCATTTAAACATAACTCCTCTTCATCATTCATATCACATTTCCCTCTGTAAACTTTTTTCAATGCATCTTCAAATTCCATTATTTGAATGTCTGNTGTCATTTTTGTTGAAGTACAGACACTCCATATTAAAGAATCTTCCACAACATTCTCTTCCTCATCATCATCATCATCATCTTCTTCTTCATCAATATGTAAAATATCTATATTTTTAGAACTACATTCTTCAATATTATCTTTAAAAAATGATTCTTCTTTAATTATTTCTTTATCATTATTATTATTATTATTTACAAATTTATTATCATCTCCGCAACCACTCCGTATAGCATCCACTTCCATCCTCTTGAGATTTTAAAAATTTAAATCTATAAATAAAAATATATTATAATCTTACAAAAATTAAATATTAAAGTATTATCTTATATATATAATAATAAATAATAATACGCATAACACTAATCAATAACTGATAAGATGAACTTATCCCCTCCTAACCTTTTATAAATACAAAATCTCTCCAAAATAACTATATATAAGAGAACATTAAAACACAAAAATGAATCTCTTGAAAAAGAGAAAGCACAATCCTATGACTGTATATGTTAATAACAAATAAATTTCAATAAAAAATAATATTTTTTTAATTTATATATATGTATATATATTTACTTCTAAAAATAAATTCTCCATATATCATATCACATATGGAGCCTGCCGCCATATACACATATAGAAATATATGTATATATGTATGTACCAGACATACACAACCCAACAAATTTTTACTCTCTCCTTATGTAACAAACAATTGTATAAAATATATATTCAATACTCTTGACATCAACTTTTATCACTAAAATATATAAATATATTGTTAAATTCTATTTGGTGCGCATTGGGTGTATTTTGTTGATATATAATATATAGAAATATTAATCATAATAACAACTAAAATATTATATCCTCTCCTCTTTTTCCTCAATACAAATATATGTATATGTTATCTTATTATCATTAATTATATTATTATTATCATCAAATATTTATTATTATATAACAATTAAAAAATATAATTATATATAGAAATAAAATATAATTAAAATAACAAAAGATGATAAAAAAATAATAATAATAAAAAAGATAATATTATTATTACATTTCCTCTCATTCATCCTAATATTTCAAGTCAAATTTTTATTTCTTATGATGACTATTACATCAAAAAAAAATAAAGCACATTAAAATAAGATTAATATATACTTTACCACCTAAATAAACATATGATAATAAAAATGATTAAATCACTCAACTTCTCCTTATCTTTCACCTAAAAAGTGTGGCGAACAATAATAATAATGAACATCTTTTTGTTATCATTTAAATATATTAATGAAATATTAACATTTTTTCAAATGAAACTTTACACAACTTTTTTTTAAAAGTATTCATAAGTAGATGGAAAAGAAGAAGAAAAGGTATAATGTGAAAAAGACGCACACATCATATATTATAGATTGATTATGAAATATATATAATTTAAAAAAAAAGTACTTTTACTTTTAACGTGTATGTATTTGTGTAAACATATCTCGATACGTATAACTCCAAATCATATTTTTTAGTATAAGTAATGTTTGAATCTTCCCATTATCTTGTCATTATATGTTGTTTATTTAGATTTGATATTTATTATTATTTTTTTTAATCGTGTATTGGATAGGATTCCCAAAAAATTAAACAATTTTGTACATCAATTAATAAAAATAAAAATCATGGCAAATGGAGGGCAGAAGATTAACTACTTATATACAATGAAAATTATTCCCATTGCATTGTTGGTACCTCAAATGCCACCAGTTAATTTGGAGTTTATGGTTATTGAAAAAGGTTTATTTTATTATTATTATAGTGTTATTATTATATAATAAATTAATTTTTAAGGTGAAGTAAAAACAGCATCAAATGGGAGAACCTTTACAGTTGTTAAGATAGCTGACAAGTCAGGATGTTGCCAATTAACAATATGGAATGAATTTGCTAACTTTGTCCAGATAGGTGATATTTGCAGGTTGGCTGATGGTGGTGTACAAGTGTATAAAGGACAGTTAAGTGTTGTTTGTGGTAAAAATAGTACTATAATGAAGTTTGGTGAATTTTTCTTCCCCATCACAGAATATCCTGATGTGTCAGAGTTTAAGGAGGAGTACAGGCAATATGGAAAGGATTCTATTAATAATAGTTAGAAAAAAAAATGTGATTTTATTATTGATATTTTCATTAGTTAATTTAATTTATTTTATACATATATATTTATCAGTTATATTTACATGTCACATCTAATTGTCTTTGGTATAACTGAAAATGGTATTATTGGAGTACTTTTATCTAAAGCACTACTTGTCTCGAAACATTCTAAAGCTTGAGAATGTCTTCCTTGTTCAGATAAAATTTTACCCAATTCATGCCAATGTATATGATTTAATGGATCAATTGTTATAACATCTCTATACAGCTTCTCAGCCATCTCATACATCTCTTGTTCTTCATATATTTTTGATAAATTTGTTAAACTTGGAATATGTGACGGAGATATACTTAAAGATCCTAAAAAACAACTTTTAGCTTCAGATATCATTTTCATTTTATTATCCCTATCCTCTATTGATTCACATTTCTTCATCAACAATTTTCCTTTTAAATATATACTTTGATGTGAATTAGGAAATAAATTACATGCTTCCTCAACGCATGATGTTACCTCATTAATTTTACCATATTCTAAAAACATTTCTGCTAACTCAACCCATATATTAGCTTGTAATCTCCATGTTGTTAACAAATCTAAACTTCTATTGGAAGGACATTTAACACCAAATGATTCTGTTATCGTTGAAGCTACAGCACCAAATTCGCTACCAGCAGTCGTAAACATACTTGGTACAGCTGATGCTCTTTCCAATAAATCAGATGATGATGGAATTGGAGGTAATGATACATGTGATTGATTTGATAATAAAGTTATTGGATTAGTTATCAATGGCGTAAATGAATATCCATTATCTTTTTGTGTTAACGTTTTCCCATGATTCATTGTTCCAGATGTTTTACCACTCTGAGAATATATTGTTCTCCTAGAAGAAGAAGATATAGCACTAGTATCCTCATTAGATGGATTGAAGGGTCCATATGAATTAAAACATGGTTTATGAACATTCTTCCAAAATTTTAATAAATTTTTCGATGTCTCTATGGCCTCTGAAACTTTACCACATTTCATTTCTATTTTTAATCTTAAAACCATTAATCCATAATGTGATGGATAATCTTCCAAAGCCTCCAATACACAAATTAAAGCTCCATCATAATTTTTTCTAGCCGTTAATATAAGAGCTAGTAACATTAAATTCCATGGATTTTCTGAATTTAATTCCGCAGCTTTGTTACATCTCTTCTGAGCCATATCTAGATCTCTAGCTATAGAATAATTTAATGCTGATAAAAAGTATGCCATATCATCATATGGATCGAGCTGTATTGCTTTTTCAAAAAATGCTATAGATTTAGCTAATACTATTTTCCTATCTTCAAATGATAGTGTTGTATGAAGTTTTGATGAGTAAGCTATTGCATGTAATAATGTTGATCTACCTTCTAACCATGTACCTTCACTAGATTTTAGTGCTAATGTAGCAGCTCGTATTGAAGCATCTATTTGGAGTGATGAATCTAACTCAAGTTTTGAGAGAAATAAATATTGCAATGTTATTTCATCTACTGATAATGAATTCTCATCTAACATGTCATTAACTAGTTGTCTTAATACTTTGGTACCATAAATTAAATTACCACTGCTTATAAGTGAATAGACAAATGATATCCACAATCTTGAATCATCAACCGCATGAGACATTGATTTCCTCAATATATTTGTTAATAAGCCATACTGACCTAATGATGATAATATCAATGTTAAGAAAGAATGAATAATTTTTAAATTTCCTAAACAAATTTCTCTCTTTTTCATCATTAACGGTGACCTACTGGAGATCATATCTTTGGAAGCTAAAGCTTCTGAAATAAATAATAGTAATAATATCTCTTCTACATTGTTATTAGGGCAAAAACATCCATGACTAGAACCTGAATAAAATATTAAACTTTGATTCTTAGCTCCCATAGCTCTGGAATCTTCTGTTGTATTTTTTTCAAATCTATGTTTAACTAATATTTCAGCTAAATATTTAGAAAATTTCTTGACAATTCTTTCACATATCTGTTTATCACCCATATTTACAAGAATCTTTCTATACCATTCAATTCCTTCTAAATCCCATTTAATAATCTTATCTGTTGAATGTTTTTTAACAGCTAATATAGGTAATTTTTTAAGTACCGTCTCAAGAATTTTACCTATAACATCTTCCTTAATAGGATTATTTAATGATCTTGCTGTAGAATTAATACTTTTTTCCAACTCTGATACATAACTAATTCCTAACTCAGCGGCCATCTTCATACATTCAAAACATTTTATTCTTGTATCTTCATCCAATTTGTTTAAATTAATTTTTAATGCTTCACTTTCTATTGCTAACCCTTTAACAGCATATCCCTCAGCAACCATTTTTAATGATCTTAATGAAACAAATTGTGTACCAGCACCATCCATTCTACTTTTTTCAATATCATTCAAGGTAGCTTGGTTTTCTCCACTTAGGTAGTGTATTTTTGCTAATAATAAAAATGCTTCCATCCTAGTTGTTTGCTCACTTTTTTCATTTAATTTTTTAATAACCTTGACACAACTATTTTCAATAATTTTTAATTTCTCATCATTATGATTAATTACCGGTATGCTATTTAGTGTCTCTATATACCTCTCCAAATCACACTCCGCTTGTAAATATTCAACCTCAGCTGAGGAGATATTCTTAGTCTTTAAGTTAGGTAATAACTCATTTATTCTTATCCAATTACATTCTGAACGTAAATTGTTAATTTCTGTCTCCAGTTTACTTCCTTTCCATTTTGAGGTCATCTATAAATAATTAATAAATGTAAAATCTTTTTTTAATCCCAATTTTTAAAATAATATAGTATATCGAAGGTTAACGATTATGAGAAAGTATAATATTTTGATAAATAACAAAAAATTTATATTATATTCAACAACTAAATATTTTTTTAAATGTGAAAAGACGTTTATATTATTATTGTATCTTTAATCCAAACAAATATTTATAACCACTAAAAAAAAAGGAGATTCAATATGTTTTCTATAACATTCTTTTCCTCTCTCTACATATGTATCATTATTAGATTATTATTTAACTCAAAGTTTCATAACCAAGTTTTTGTCCAACATAAGCAGCTATAAAAATAGAAAAATGATAATAATGATAATAAAATGTGTGGAAAAAAGAAGAATAAATATTTAACATACCAATATCAACGAGGACAGCTACAAGAATGAAATTGTAAAAGGATCTTAAGCTTTTTTTTTTTTCATTCTCCTTATCAACAGCTAATTCTTCTGGAGAACGTTGAATACCCATTCCAGGAAACATGACTTTTTTATTTTAATAGACTAAAAAAGTATTAAATTATTAAATTTTATAGATCTAGAAAAATGTAAATATTTAATTTTAAAATTGGTTTAAAAAAAAATTAAAATTTATATTACCAACACACACTTATTTAACTATATACAATTTTTGGAGTTAAGTAAGTTGGTTCGTTGTAAGAAAGTATCAATTATCATTAACTTGATAAATTTGTATGTCAGATACTTTTGTGATAAAAATAACATTTTGATACTGTTTTAGCTTTTTTGGGTGGTTAAAATTGTATATCACATTTATATTGATTAAACTAGTATAAACATAATTTTAACAAATTCCACCTCAGTAGTATTAGTTAAAATTATAAAATTTTGTACTACTACCAATTTAATTATATTTTTCATCATATTTTAACTAAGTATTATGGGGAATGGTGATAGTAAAGAGTCTAAACATGTTAAAGTATCATACCCATCTAAGGATAAATCACCTCAAGAACGTTTTTTTGAAGCTAGATTTGGTGGAATATATGATCAATTGATTGAAAAGTATAAAAAAATTGATAAAGAATCATTTAAGGTAATAACAAATTAATATTAAAAAAAAATAAAATTATTTTTATAGTCAATTTTTGGTGAAGAATTACAAGAAGTGTTATGGAATTATTATTCATCTCCTCCGGAGGATATAATAACAAAGGAAAGATACATAAATAAAACAGAACCATTTTATAATAATAACAATAAAATATGGAAAGAAATATTTCCCTCACCTGAATCGTTTATTAAACATATATTTTTAACAGCAAAAATAGAAGAGAAGAGCAATGATAAACAATTAATAGATAACATTATATCTATAATCAATAAAACATCTATAAATGATTTCATACAATGTGAATGCCCTAGAATGCATTATACAATTCAACATTCAATCATCAATTCTGTTGATTTTAAAGATCAATATGAATATGATTTTTCTTCCAATATTTTAACACCATTTCAAATGTTTATCGTCAATGCTTCAATTAATCCGATTATCTTTAATAATAAGGATTTACATTTTAATGCTTGGACTAAACTGTATGATTCCACTATCCATGGAGTTAGTGTAAATAGATTTGAAAATAATATTTTTGATTACAAAAAACCTACTATAACAATACTAAAATTTCATGATGGTAGTATCTTTGTTATAGCTCTTGATCAAGAATGGAGAAATAGTGTTAAAAATTATGGTGGTAATAATACATCAGTTATTCAGATAAAACCAACCTTTAAAAAGGAAGATAAACCGGATACTTTTTATTGCAATTTAAAACTTAAATCAGCACCTCAAGGTGTTATGTTTGGAAAATTTCTTCAAATTGATAGTGATTTTTCCAATATTGATGATATAGAAGTATGGGGTGTTGGTGATGAGGAAGATTTAATTAAACAAAAGAAACAAAAACTTTGGTACAAACAGGAGGCTGATAAGAGAAGGAAAGTTCCTCTACCGGGAATGTGGGATGAAAATCCAGACAAAGTTATTCTTGAAATGGGTGGTATTAAATTGCACAATGAAAGAAGAGATTTTGATAGACCTGATGATACAATTGCAAGGAAGTTTTAAAAAAGTTTTATAACGAAATATTAAAAAAAAAATTCTTTTTTTNCATAATTAACTGAGTAATACAATAATTATGAATATAAAAAAAACTTTTATTTAAACGAAAAAGTTTGTCAAATCTAAATGTACTTTACTTAATATTTCTATTCATATATTTTTTGACATATTTCATAAATTTAATCATAATTTTTTTTTAAAATAACCAACAAAAAAAAATTAATTATTAATGCATTTCAATTCTTTCCTTATTCTCAAAAAATTGTTTATCCAACAAGTAATCATAAGCTCCTCTTAATAGGACATTAAACCATATACATATTAAACATCCAACAAAAGCTCCACTAGCAATGTTGAAAGGCCAAATGGGCCCTAAATAATTTTCAATTTCATTAACATTAACTAAATAACTAAATAAAAGTGTGGTTGTTTGTGTTCCACAGGCCATTGATATAATTGAAAATGATCCCAAAGTAAATAGTAATGCATTTTCCAAATGTAATATAGTCATTTGTGGCCATATATAATTTGGTTTCTCCTTTAATATCCCAAATACCATTAGTATTGTTGTTATTATAAATGATATTATCATTATAAATGTAAATATTGTTGTCATCTTTCCCGTTATATTGTATTCGTTATGGAGGACTACATATGAATTGAAAAATAATTATTTTCAAAAAAAAAGAAAAAAAACTTACAATATAAACTTACCCCACTACAAGATAAGACAGTAATGCCTAAAACGGCACCAAGTATGGCAGCATTTTTGTAATGTAGTAAACCAAATGCTGCAGGAGCATAGTAGAAAGAATCATTTTTATTAAATTTTTTAATTGTCATTATTTGTATTATAAATAGTGTAAAGAAAATAATCAATTATATTTTATAAAATAAATATACAATAAGAAAAGATGTAATTTTTATTAATATAAAATTTTAGACAAAATTTAATCAAAAGATATAGGACTTGACCTAATTTCACTAATATTAAAACAATTTATCTCATTATATTTAATCAAGTCCCAAACAGTCAAGTTGTATTGAAACATCTCCACAAATAATAGTGAAATTACTTGTAGTGAATAATTTAACATTATTATATTTTAAAATTTTTGTTGATGGCAATAAAATTTGTGATAATGACACTGAGATATTCATACCTTCATCATCTTTAATGACAATTGATGGTGATGTTAAGATGATCCTTATTAATTTTCCTTTCGATGTTGATGTAATAATCTCACCATCCTTGAATATGGAAGATTTATTTAGATGTAATTTTTCATTTAATCCAACTTTTACATACAAATTTATATATCTCCATAATAAATTATTATGATAATAATAGCATATTGATGAATCGTGTTCCATATGATATTTTGATGCATAATAAATTTTATTGAAAATATTATTATTAATTACTTTACTTAATTGTCCATAATCCATTTCAATATTATTTACAACACTATTTAAAGGTATTAAACTATTTTTTACATATAAACCACCATGTAGAGGCATAACAAATAATTTCATTTTTTCATCCTCCTTTATAAAACCATCACCGGTTACATGGTAATTAATTTTATAATCATTAAATATACTTCTGTTAACATTAATTAACTTCATTTTATCATTAATCTGTTTTTCGAAATAAATCTTAAATTCTTCCTTAGCTCGATTTTCAATTAATTTTTGTAATTTACTTTTAAATAATTTTAATACTTTACCCATAGCAGAAACAAGAAAATTTCCCTCAATATCAAAATCAAATTCATCCGCCTTAACTATTGTTTTCATTAATTTTATTTTAGGATATGAATTATGTTGAATAATTTTTGTTACAAGATTAATTGACCCCTTATTTATTGATGCTGTTAATGTCACTGAACTATTGTCTGTATTTACAATACCAAAGTGTAATGATAATAACATATTTACACGTACTTTTAATTTAATATCTTTAACCTATTAAAAAAAANGAAACATACAAAGATATGAATTGAATTATTTGTACCTAATTTAATTGTAGGATTTGGTGTCAAATCAATACTAATAATTTCAATTTTCTTTGCTATAAATGTCATCGGACCTTTATCTTCATGGAAATCAGCATTAATGGTCGCTGAACTATCGGCAACTTCTCTTATCATATCATAAAAACTTGTAAATCCAGTAAGCATTCCATTTTCATTTAAAGTTACATATGTATAACTATCCTCGGAATTAACCAACCCACCATAAACAAAAAATGATGGAAAAATAAAAAATATCATATTATTGATGATAAGAAATAATGAAATATAATGGAACATCGTATGATACACTGCTGAACATAAAGTTTATATATAAAAATGATAGTAGTTAGTTACCAAAAAAATTTATATATAATATATTTTAAGATGATGTTTTAATAATAAAAACTTTTTTTACCCAAAATATCAAAGGATGATTTATTGTTTTGTTAATATATATATAATATATTCAATTACCTTTATTTTCTTGTTTACATAAACTTGAAATATTATTTTATCGTATCACATCATGAAATGATACATTCATTCAAAATATATATATAATACTCGTTGAAATTTAGATACTCTTTAAATATTTTTCTATAAAAATAATATATTACAACTGATATTTTACCCAAAAAGATATGTGTAATATAAATAACATCATTCCTACAATTTTCGCGGTCATCAACTGGAAATATATATACATATGTACATGATACCTAAAAATAATAAAAATATTCATGAGAAAGTAATCTTAATAGAATATCAAAATTTTTAAACAATAAATCCTTTAAAACTTACCAGCTAATTCTTCTTTATCTAAATATATTATATTCTACAAAATCTTTTTCCTTCTAAAATTTTGATAAAATTTTACCCTAATAAAAGATAACGCACATTAATTGGGAAAAGGCAAAAAGACTTAAATTATAACTCTAAAAGATTTTCCCTCCTTATTATTTAAACTGTGTTCATCTATTGTCATAATAATATTCACTCAAGATTACCATCTTTTTATTCAAATTCTTTGTCCTTNATTATTATTATTAAAAATCCCATCTTTAAGTTATGAGCAATAAATATTATTAGGAAATATTTAACAAAGATACAATACATAATTGTACACTTTAAAATATTACTCCTTTTTTCGTTATACTCTAAAAATAGATCTCTAGAGATTATTCCCCTTCTCTTAAAATATGAAGAAGACATGAACTTTTTTTTGTCTTAAACTTTTCTCTTTTTCATATATATTTTAAACTCTATCCTAATATTTTTATTCATAAATTATTCTTAAAAATATATGACATTCCTCCTCTCTATACATATCATAAAAAAGATTTGTAACAAAATTTCTTAATATTATTGTCTTCATATTATTCTCATCAATTTAAAACCCACAACATATATACACTTTTGAAGAACATCAAAATTTCTATTTCAAACTATATTATATCATATATTTTCATTTATTCAAAACATCCCCCTCTTCATACTTTTCCTTTTTTAAACAAAAACTTTATCTTTCTAATATATTGGATGGAGTATTTTTAAAATTAAGAATGAGTGTAATTTAATATAAAATTTTTCTTTCCTTTATTCTTCTTTTATCTTAATTTTTCAAAATATATTATATTTTAGTAGTAACAATTCTATTTATACTTTTATATATAACTAATTTTTATTTTGTTTCTATTGTCTTAAATAACTTTTTTAATTTTAGATATTCAAAAAATAAATATTATGATTTTAAAATATTATATATTTATTTTATAATTTATTAATTATTTTTCAAAATAAAAATGAATACAACAAAAATTTTAACTGATTTTTTATTATACTCTGAGGACAATTTTCATATTGGTGGTTTAACAATTATTACAATTGTTATCGTCCTATTCACATTCTTCTTAGCATGCTTTTGTCTATTTTGTCCTCCAATCTTCTTTAGGACAACAGATTATCGGTATGGAAGGTGTGATAAAGAATCCCATCAACAGGTGTCAAACTCAAGAAGAGGATTATTATCATTAATGTTTGCAAAACTTGATGAATTTGATAGTTTAACACCCTTAATTCTATCACCTGAAGGAAACAATCTTTCAACATCATTACCACAAATATCCACCACAACAATTGATAGAACATCTGATAACACTCAAAAGTCATCTAATAATAATTTATTACAAAAGATTGTATCTTCACCAGCTGCCTTAAGAAATATTATATCTCGTTCCTGTAGTAGTGGTAGTAATTCAATTAGTAATAATAAAAATCCAAACTATTCATCTTCTAACACAATTAATAGCAGTGATAGTTTGATGATAAAAAAAGATAATAATTATATCCCACCTGAGGAAGCTAAACATAATATGGTTGTTGAATTTTTAACAGCTCATGCCTCATCTAATAGTCCACCTCCAATCAAAAGAAATACATGTGGTGAAACTTTAATTGCTCCTCTGGGGAATTTTAATAAAAATGTTATGTGTAAGTTGCTTGAAATTATTTTTTATCATCAAAAAATATCATTTCTAGTGAGGATTCATCCATCAAATAATATAATATTAACACCAGAGAGCCGTGTAACAACTTTTGACTACCCAACATCCAAATCATGTGCAACCATACCAGAAGATGATGAAGAGTGTGAATCAATTTGTGGTGATGATTTAGTTAGTATTGATAGGACAATAATATCAAATATACATACAAATTATCATTATAAGTATCCCAAATACAACTTGAGTATTTATGGTACTATACCAAAACCAGCAATAAATAATAATCCGACACCACCACCATCATATCCACCACCAACACCACCGGAAAAAAGAAGGATTGATATTGAAACAATTCTTGTTAATAATAATAAAAATAGTAAACTAGAATCACCAACAAAAAAATCATGTATCTCCAATTTATCATCACCTCAAAGTAGTATAGGTGGTTCCAATAGTATTATAGATGATACATGTAGTAGTGTTAGTGATAATAGTTTCATCAATCATGAGGATAATTTGGTGATACAACATAATGATAATAATAAACAACAGCAAATAATTGATACAACATATCAATTACATCGAATTGATGAAGTATCAGAATGTTTAACAACAGGAAGTAAGACAATTGATTCAATTGCAACTATGGAATCATTTAACAATCTCACAGGAACAAATAATTATATTAATTCAAATGGAACAGGTTATAAGATGCCTCGAAGTGTCTCGGAGCAATTTGAATTAGGTTTTAACAATAAAAGATTAGATATGTAACGTGCGTACATATACATATATTATAATTTTTCTAAATATTTTATCATTTATCTCATAGTATGTTTAAAGTTTCATTTCTATTTCTATTATTATCATTAATATTATTGATTTATACTTTTGTAATTAATTATAATAATAATAAAAATAATTTATTAACTATTCATTACCAATCAACCTTCTCTAATTGTACATATTTTTTTAATAAACTTCAAAATGATAATGTAACAATTATTGATGATTTTATGTATCAAAGTTTTGTCATCTCAATTCAAAATGACAAGATAACCAATTTAAATTTTTATTTCTCTATATCAATTCTTATCCTGATAACATCAAAATTGTATACAACCTATAAATCTTACATTTACTTGGATAAAATAGATGATTCTAGTAATGATATAATAAAATTAATCAAAAAAGTTCTCTACCCAGTTTTATTTATTATCATTTTAATGCAATCATTTGTAATAACTCCAGAAATATTAAATTATAACTCAAAAAGTAATAATTTAATTGTTATATTTTTTATTCTTCTCCTTCAAGAATATATTTTTAATATATCAATTAATTTTATTACATTCTCATTATCAATTTTAAATCAAAAAATATCTATTATCTATTTTGTCACAAATATTCTACTTATCTTAGCATTTGTATTTTCATCATCAATTTATTATGAAGCATATAAAAGATACAAAAATGAGAATGGATGTGATTCATGGATTAAATTTAGTGAATATTGTTGTGAAAATCTTTCTATCATGTTAATTTATTTCATTTTTGTAATTCACCTATGGAAGGTCGGAAGGAGTGTTAAAATTTAAATTATTTTATAACTAAACAAAAAACAATTTTTATTAATACACAATTATTTAAATAAAAAAAAAATAATATTAATAAAACACAGGTGTCTATTCTTTCTCCTTTCCTTTAAGCATTTTTAAAATCATGTTGGTTACATATACACTTATAAGTTCGTTGATTGTGATTCTAAATTAATTCTTGAAGATGTAAAATAATTCTTCTAGAATTAAATTATTTATATATAAAAAAAGAGATTCATAATTTTTTAATATTTGATTAAAGCAACCGAAATCGTTTGCCTATCCATTCTTTTACCATTCAAATGTAAAACAGCCTCCTTAGCGTATTCTGGTTCGGTAAATGCTAACAAACATTCTCCTGTCGGTCTAGCATCATCATCTAACTTCATTAAAGCTGTCTCCCTCTTAACTGGATATCCTTTAAAAAAATCAACTACACTATCTAATGTTATTGTTGTTGGCATCCCTTTGGTTATCACAACGCATCCATTGTTACCAATTGCATTTAGAATTGAAATATCTATATCCAACTCTTCTGGTGTTGTTGTATTCAATTTTGGAATATAAGCCTCCTTATTTGTTCCTGGTCTATGAGTCGTATTATGATTAGAATAATTTGATGATGACGATGAACCACGCTCCTCTGGTAATCGTCTTGAGGAGGAGGATGTATAGTTACGATCAGTTGAATAATCACGTTGAGGCCTATTATTACCTGAATCTATTCTTCTATTATTGTAATCATCTCTCCCATAGCTTCTATCTCTTTCACGATAACCATTGTTATCTTTGTTATAGTTATCTTTACTGTAGTTATCCTTGTTGTAATTATCTTTTCCATAGTTGTCTTTTCCGTAGTTATCCTTAATATAATTATCTTTTCCATAGTTATCTTTACTATAGTTATCTTTCCCATAATTGTCCTTACAATAATTATCCTTTCCATAATTATCTTTTAAATAATTATCTTTCATGTAAGTATCCTTTCCATAATCATCTTTATCATATCGTTTTGGTGGTTCTTTCCTATCACCTAATAATGGTTGTCTCGTAGGTTTGGTATCTCTTCCTCGTTGATCATCATATCTTAAATCATTCCTTCTTGGACTATATCTACCATTTTCACATTTTCCTCTATCATCATATCTCTGATCATGTTGTGGTGGTGGATCCTTTATCAATGGTTGTGATTGTTCTTCAATAACTTTAACAGGTCTTGGTGGAAATGGATTTTTACGTGGATATGCATCCGGTGGTGGTGGAATTGATAAATATTCTTCTGCTTCAATATTACTGATTTTTCTTATAATTACTTCTCTTCCACCAATTACTTCTCTCAATGTTGTTAACTTATCTGCATCCTTTTCATCAACAAATTCCATTAACCAACGATCTGATGGTCTATCATCAGCATTGTAACAACGATATAATTCCCTATAAAATATTCTTACACGTTTACACAAACCTTGCAATTCTTTAACAGTTACTCGGAAAGGAACATTTGTTATCTCTACAAAAACTCTATTAACATCACCGTCATCTTGTGATGTAACCTGTTGTTGTGTTGAATTATTAATATTATTCATTGGTGGTAATTCTTGTAAAACTTTTTTCGCTCCAATAACCAATTCTTTTGGTTGTTGTGGTAAATATTGATCATAACTGTCATCCTCAGCCGTTATAAATGTTTCTTCGTTACATTCTTTAACACGTATCCCATTTTCTCCATCTTTACTCATAATTTTTTCAAAATCTTCCATTGATGTACATTTCACTAATGTATTCAGATGAATTCCTGTTATTGAATCAAAAACAATCTTTATATCACACATTTTCAATGAATCACTTGTACCTAAAAATGTTATCAAATCTTCTCGCTTAATTATATCATTTGGAAGACGTGTCATCTCTATATACTTTGAAATTAATTCTCTTAGTGGAGAACTCTTTTTAGGTGGTGGGGCACCTTCATCGCTAAATAATGTTTTCCTTTTAACTGGAGCACCATTTCTTTTCTCTTGATTTTCTATAATACCTAACAAATAATTTTAAAAATATATATATATAAATCAAAACACATACCATTAGAAGAAATGCTGCTTTTTCCCTGTTCAACTTTCAAAGCCATATCTTTAACGAAATTAACAATAGTTGACATAGTTCTAACATCTGTAACCTCTTTACTAACAGTAGTACCATGAATAGAAAAATTCATATTCTTAGCCTTCTCGGCGTCCTCATCGGAAGAAAATTTAACAAATACATCATTACTTGGACCTCCAACAATTATAATAAAACCAATTGGTATTGTAATTCCTTCAAATAATCCTCTAATATCACTTGCCTTTGCTGAAAATGGAACATTTGACAATCTCAATACAGTATTTGATGGCATTATTATATATTTTCTTTCTTCCAAATTAAAATTTAATAATAATAATAATAATGATTTCTCCCTCAAATTCAAGATATCTCTCTCACGCTCTTATGTCAAATACTTTTTTTAAAATAATAAAATTAATTATTTTCACAATTAATTTTTAATCAAATCAGAAGAAAAATATATATGCAATTTTTCTTTTTTTCTTAAATTAGACTTTTAAAGAAATATATTGAATATTTTGTTTTTCTCTCTCTTTAAAATTTCTCTCCTTTTAACTTTCTCTGTTTGTTTGTTTCTATTGATTAAATAATAATATATAATAAAAAAAAGAGTTATATTTTTTGAAAATGATAATAATAAATAATCACTCTCTAAATATTTCTCTTCTTTCTATATATGTATATAATATCAAAATTCTTTCCAATATCAAATATCTACAATAATGAATAATCAATCTCTTTTTCTTTTATTCTTTTCTGATCTTTTCTTATTCCAATATAAATATATCAATTCTCTTTTTCCTATCAACAATATCTCTCTCTCTTTATATCAATTTCAATCAGACAAAAAATATCTCTACTTAAAGACTATAAAATCAAATCTCCCTCTATGTCTCTCTCTTATTTTCTGTGCGTGCGATATCTATATATCACTCTCTCTCTCTATCTCGTAATTGTCAATTTCCTTTGAAAAGAAGATGATAAAAAAGGAAGTTATATATGATAGTATCACAAAAAATTATATCAATACTTAAAAAGTAATATAATAAAAAAACTTTTTTGCCTCAATCACAAGTAAACAAAAGGTTATATTATCCAAGTAATAGAAGTATTAAATTTTTAAGATTAAACCAAAATAATAATTATATGTATATATATAATTGTCTCTGAAATCAGATAAAAATAATAATTAAATTATCAATACACACTTCTATATATATTTCTAATATTTTGATTATTAGAAAATATGATTACGTCAAGATATAGAAGATAGGACTAATATTTCAAAATAGAATAAATATTATTCTTAAAATGCAAAAAAAAA
>LM523163.1:185196-270371 GCA_000941615.1 Parastrongyloides trichosuri
TTTTTTTTTGTTATCAATTATTTGAAAAAAAAAGAATAATTTTTTTTCTTTATATGTAAGGAATTATATGTACATATATATTTAACCATAAATATTATTTATTTTTTGTCACCATATATATCAAACTTTAAAAAATATATTTAATAAAATATTTCCAATAACTATATATAAAAGTATTATAGAGAAAACTTTTTGAAAATATAATTAGAAAAGTATATATATGTGAGTGCGGATTGTGTATAGTAGTGAAATAGTAAAAGAGAAGAAGAAAAGATACATATATACTCTAGATATGTATGTTGTATAAATCTAACTAACAAAGAAAAGGGTTATAGTTTTGTTATACAAAATACATTTTCAAACAAATACATATAGTGAAGAGATAACATGTAGGAGGTTATAGAGAATGGAAGGGTAAAATAGATTACAATCAATTAATAGATGCGTTGATAGGTTATGTATTTTACCTCCTAATTGCATGTTACTATTATTCATATTGTAAAATAGTTGCTATATGATAATCACATACCTTAAAAGAATACATAATTATATAATACTAATAAAGATGATGTCAGTAATATTAAAGAAGAGTTGGAAATAAATTGACATTATCTTTAATTTATGGAGAAAAATATATTAATTAATAAATAATCTTAATGGTATGAAATAACAAAAATTGTGTCAAATAATAAATGAGAAAAAAAAAATAATACATGTAGTTGATTAAAAAAATGTTATGAAATCTATTATACAAATCCTCTTACTTCGAAATATCTATTTTACAACTTTTTTGGTCAGTAAAAGTATTTTAAAAAAAATATAAATATCTTGCTAAGAATTCTTCATCTTGGAATAAAGATGATTCAAAAATAGGGGAGGATCATTTTTATAAAAAGGACGTGTCCATTTTAATTGTTTGATTTTAAAATTTTAAGCAAAATTTCAAGTACATACTTTTACTATTTTTGACTTTTAGATGTCGTCTTCATAAGCATTTATTTTTAAGTGTAAATATTATAGATTAAAAAAAGGTCAAAATAAGGTAAACATTTTTATTATTGTTTCTTCTATCGTTTATACTTAACCGCATTTTATTCACCCTCGTTTATAAACCTCGCTCTCTCTACATATATTAATATTAACATTTATAAAATATTATACATATATACAATAATAAATAATAATGATGATGTGGCCATAAACGTTTATATTTATTTATTTACATCTTTATTTATTATACCTAAACTTTCAATATATTCAAAATTTTTTTAATAAGTCTTTTTCCCTCACACCCTAATCTATATGAATATATATAATCTTTTTTTTTTCTCTTCTAGATATCAAATATATCAATGATTCTTTATATATAAATAATATGAAAAATCATACTAAAAACATTCTAATTTTAATTTATATTCTATCAAATCTACTAGTCTCTCTAAACAAGGCACAATTCACAAAAAACAATGAATGTTTTTGTTCTGGTGATAAGGACACAGTGGTTGTATGTCCTTGTAATACCTTCGACTCAATAGATGATTTTAATAATAGAAAAATATTTCCCTTGATACAGGAGCTGTTACAAAAAGATTCATTTAAATTTTATAAAGTTAACATGGAAAAAACGTGTCCTTTCTGGGCTGATGATAGAGAATGTGGGAGTAAGGAGTGTGGAATCGAAAATTGTGATGACGAGGTACCTGAATCGTTAAAGACACCCGTTACATTACATATAAGATCTAACTGTGAGGAGAAGTCTAACTCCTTCGATCCTCTAGATAGATCTTTATCGGAGGGTGATAAAGCGTACATCGAAACATTTGAAGGAACATCATTGTCATTCTGTGATATGGATGATGAATCGGAGGATGGGATGCATTATGTTAATTTATATAAAAATCCTGAAAGATATACTGGTTATAAAGGTAATAGTGCACAAAAAGTGTGGATGACTATATATCAAGAAAATTGTTTTAAACCTGATCCTAAATTTGACAAAAATTTTCTTCTTAATCCTAGTAATATTGGGATGTGTTTGGAGAAACGGGTTTTCTATAGATTAATTAGTGGTTTACACTCTGCTATAACAATTTCTATAGCATCACATAATTATAAACCGGGTCCATTTGGACAGGGTTCCTGGTTTAGGAATGTTGACATGTTTAAGGGGAGATTTGGAACTAAATGGAGTTGGGAAGGTCCTGAAAGATTAAAGAATGTTTATTTTGTCTATTTATTAGAGATGAAGGCTCTTCTTAAGCTATCACCCTATCTTAATAGTGATTTATTTTATACAGGAAACAAAAAAGATGATGAGAGTACCAAGAAAACATTAGAAAAATTAATGACTGCTATTGAGGAATTACCAAATGAGTTTGATGAACATGGTATGTTTACAGGACCGTATGCACCAAGTTTAAGAGAAGAATTTCGTGTACATTTTCATAATATATCACGTATAATGGATTGTGTTGCCTGTGATAAATGTCGGTTATGGGGAAAATTACAAACACATGGAATGGGTACAGCATTAAAGATATTATTTATGGATTTATCAACTGTCTCAAGTAAGATATCTTATTGGTTAACTAGAAATGATATTGTAGCATTATTTCAAAGTTTTGGTAGATATGCTTCAAGTATCAGAGAGGTTGAAGAATTTAGAAGGTCTGTTGAAGTATCTTAATATTTATAATAGCATTTAGAAAAATAATAAAATATTGATAAAAAAAAATATATATGTCTTTACCGTTTGGAAGATGAAATTTATATAAAATACTCATTAATTTTTATTTTTATTATCATTTCTGTTATATAAGATAGAAAGGAGACGTCAATATGTGTAAGTTTTTATAGATAAAAAATTCTTTTAAATTTGTATTATTTAACAATCAGCTTTATATAAATATTTCTTAATACATCATCATTATTATTATGTATGTAACATCACATATATTGTTCTATTTTTAATCATCAAAAATATCTTTACTCCTAAGATTCTTATCTCAACAATCAATATATTTATTTTAAAACATATGTAGTTTAACATAGATATATTTTCTTTCAAATTTTGTTTATTATTTTTATTTAAAGTTGAATGACACGTAATAATTATTTTAAAGTTTTACAAAAATATTATATTATTCTCTTTAAGTGCATAATATATTAACATTTTTATAATATCATTTGCTGTTGAATATATTATTAAAAAAATATTCTTTATTATATTCATATTATTATTATTNTATAGATATATAGAAAATCGATACAGCTTACAAAAGACGATAGTTATTTTTTGTTTTTGAAACACCAACCAAATCGTTTTTTTTTATCGCTCTATTTTTGTTCTCTTTCATATTACTTTTTTTTCAATTAATAACTTTTAATTTTTATAGTCATATATTTAATATTTTAAAACAATACTTATTTAATTAATATTTCACCTAATAATGGGAAATCTTTCACCAGTACCAAAAGAGACCAAGGAAGCAGTTAAAGCAAAATATATAGAGGTACTAAAATTGAAGACATATGATGCCTCAAACGACACAGAAGATGATATATTTGGAAGAAGAAAGTTTGAATGTATCATAATGAAATTTTTGAAACAAATCAAATTATTTAGATGTAAAAAAGTGGGTGCTTATGATACAAAGAAATATTACAAAGAAATGTTAATATCAATACAGAGAAAACAACATGTTAATTTAAAAATAAAATTAACAATAGGAAAATATCAAAAATTTGAAGATGAAGTTAATGATTGGATAAAGAAGATTAAGAAGCTTTTAATTGTCTTGGATAAACAATTGGAGGATAACATGGTAGATAATTGTACCGTTTGTGAACCTCCATGTTCTTCGGATGATGTTGAATTAATCAAGGTTCTTCTGATGTGTATACAATTTCCAATATCAAATGCCTTAAAAAAATTAAGAGCTGAGAATGGTGTGGTAAAATTTTTAAGAGAAAAATATGGTATTAGGCATTGCCGTGGTGTACCAAGAAGAATGTCAATGTTTGATAGTCACGGTAATCGTTTAGGAAAAAAGCAATTCAAGCTTAAGGACGATTAATATATATTTATTAAATCAATAATTTTTATTTTTAATATATATATATTTCTTTGATTATTTTATTCCGGTATTATTTACGGTATTTATGTACAGCTAATTGTAAACATTTTAACGCAATTTTCATAATAAAAAATTGATTGGAAATTAATCATATCAAATAATTATCAATATTTAACTGTTAATGCTTAGAGTTGTTGTCAAAAAAACCTTTTATTTTTATAATATTTTTCAATTTTATCAAAGTTTCGGAAAGGCGTGGGGATATAGCTCAGTGGTAGAGCATGCGACTGCAGATCGTATGGTCCCTGGTTCGATCCCGGGTGTCCCCTATCTTTTTGTTTTTTAATTTATAAATTAAGTAAGAAAAAAATTTATAAGCTACATTTTGTTATAATAGAAGTACATGGTTAATATGATAATTCTTCAACAGTTCCTAATAATTTGAAAGGTTCTACTTTATGATTCTTTGCAATATCTATCATATGATCTATTTGGTTTATATGATAAGGAATACCACCTAATCTATTAACAAATTCTTCATGAATTCTTTCGTTGTCTCCAGCTACCTCAACTGATAAACTTTCTTCTTTAGCTTTTGGTAATCCTCGAATAGTATCTATGAATTCTTGTACTCTTCCATCAAAATCGGGAGTAAAACATTTAGGATTAATCGCTATGAAACATTGCCCTAAGTCAGCTTCTTTTGTTGTTGACATCCATTTACGTACATGTGGGCCCCAATGACCACCTGATAGTATTCCACAAAATATTTCAACCATTGTTGATAATCCGGAACCTTTGTAACCTCCAAATTCTTCACTACCTCCTAATGGTAATAATCCACCACCATTAAGAATTTCTGCAGGATCAACTGAAACGTTCCCTGTTTTATCAGCACCCCAAGTATTAGGTACAAACATATGCTTTCTTTTGGCTAATTCAATCTTCCCAACGGCAGCTGTTGTTGTAGCCATATCAAGAACAAAACCATCATCATTTTTACCTGGAGCTGCTACTGATATTGGATTTGTTCCTAATGAAACTTTACCAGAACGTGTTGGAAACATTAATGGAGATGTATTTGTCATTGAAATTCCAATCATACCTTTCTCCATACATTTTAATGAATAATAACCAGCAATGCCATAATGGTTTGATCCTTTTGTACATACCCAACCTACCCCCAAATCTTTAGCTTTCTGGATAGCTAGGTCAGTACAAAAATTTCCAACAACTGGTCCTAAAAGATTGTTTCCATCAACCCATGCTGTAGCTCCAAAATTATTTAATACGATTGGTTCTCCATCATTTTTACACGTTCCAGATTTGACATCTCTCATATACATTTCTTTAAATTAATAAAAAATATATGTAAAAAAAAAACATACCAAGACGATTAATCCCATGACTATAATGACCTCTATTATCTCCAAGAACTAAAACATCTGCTAACAACTTTGCATGTTTTGATGCAGTTCCAACAGACTTCATACAATCAATAACATATCTATGAACCTATATATTTTTTGCAATAAATTAATTATCAACAATATCAACATACATCATCCCTTGGTGAAACATGATAATCCTTAAAATCCACTTTCTTCTTTTCAAGAATAACCTCCAAAGAAGGTAATTTTTGTGCTGGTGATGAGAATAATCTTTTAATGAGAACACTTTTATCCATTTCTTAAAATTAAAATTATTAATTTAAAAAAGAATGAAATATGTCGTTGAATATTAACATGTTATCAACATTATTATATTCAAAAAGGAACATGCATAAAAAAAGACTTTTACTTTACAATGATAACTAATGGTTAATAAAAAAAAAGTATTGGTAATTAAACAATCTTGATTGGAACCTGTTTATTGGAAAGACGCTAGGTTACGGGGCATTATAATTTGCTATCTGTTATATAAATCTTTTAAGTTTGTATAATTATTGTTTAGACAAACATTGTGTTTATAAAGTTAACCAGACACAATTAAATTTTATTAATTCTACTTAACCTTGTAGGTGTGTTTTTTAAGCTTTTTCTACATAACAATATCCTTATCATTTCTATTCTTACCTCACTATAAGGAAATATATTATTAAACTTATTAATTTTTATCTCTTACCTTATCATTAAAATAAAAAGAATTACATTATTTGTACTGTTAACGAGTAAAAATATATTGATAATCAAAAGGATATATCTTGATTTGGGTAAAAAATATATGAAATATCTCCATGTTAACTCAATTAAGATATTAAATATAAAATTATTAAAAGATTGAATTAGAAATTTTACATCAGACCATTGAAATGTTGATTTACCTCCACCATATTTGTTATTAATTCTTGATTTATAAATTTTAAACAAAATTGATAAATAAATAATGAAGGATATTGATAGGAAGGTTATAGTAAATTTATTTTCAAATTCCCATCCATAAATGAAGAGTGGTGATTCACCAACATATTCATAACCTAAATTTGTTAGGGAAAATGATAGTTGAAAGTATGGGACCATATAAAACCCTATTACAATTAAAGAAAAGATGTAACATATGATGATGAGGATGGTAAAAAATTTATCTCTATTCATGTTTGGAAAAATTGAATGATCATAAAAAATGTCAAATCCATGAATTGTTAATATTATTATTAATAATATCATTAAAAAAAAGATTCCTTCAACTAAACTACCAAATATTCTATCAAAAGGAAATGGGAATTTTTTATTAAAGAATGCTTGATATGATGAAATATTGAATGTTATCTGTTGTAATAAAACTGCTATGCAAAGATTCATTTGGATTTTGTATGCTATGTTTTTGAGTAATTCTTTTTTTGTATAATATATCTATATAAGAAAGAAAAACGTAATAAAAATAAAATTAACTTACATAAAATATAATAATCTGGAATGTCATTGTTAAAGAAGTTATAACAAAAATAATTATACCAAAATATTTATTCATTAATATGTCAAAATCATTTAAAGGTTCTTCATCATATGGTGTATTCGTTTCATTTTCTGTAATATTCATCATGAAAATATTTTTTTAAATAATGTAATATTTTTAATAAAAATTCTTTTTTTAAACATTTAAATAATTTGATAAATCTTAGTCATAAAAACATATAATTAAATTGCTCTGCTTAATTTAGATGTCATAACAGAAATTTTATGTTGTTTATAACAAAAAAATAATTCTTTTATGCTTCTCCTTACTTCTCTAATTATAAAAAATTAAATAATTAAGAAAAATAAACGACTTACGGTATCAACAAAATACATAAAATGGTATTATTCATAGTAGTAAAGAAAAAAATATAATTGATAGAAATTGAACTATATCTATTATCAGGTAAAATATCATCACCAAATTCCCATAACAATTCAACAGTAACATAAAGAAAAAAATTTAAGATAGCTTGAATTAAAAATTTAATATCCCTCCAACAAAATACAGATCTTGAATTCCCATTATTTTGATACCTTAACTTTTGTATTTTAATGATAATCAAAATATAAATAAAAAATGATAAACTTAAGAACACGATAACAACTTTATTCTCTAATTCCCAAGCATATTTATATGATTCATACTTTCCTCTAAAAATATATCCAACCTCTTCATGAGAATATTTCAATGAAAATTCAGGAACCATATATATACATGATGATACTAGGCCCCATAAATAGCATAAAACTATTCCCCAATTAAAGAATGTACTTCTATTTATGGAAGGGAAAAAAATTTGTTGATAAAATACATCAAAACAATTCATAGTTAGGAGAACAATAAAGGATATAGATAATAAGTACATTCCTTGACTTATTGCTCCAAATGTTAAATCAATCCAATATGGTTTGTAGTAGTAAAATATTAAAGTGAATGATGTTATGAAGTAACTTAATTGTTGTATCAAACCACAACATCCAAGATGCAACATTATTTTGTAAGCTGTATTTTCAAAAAGTGTAGGATGTCTTTTGTAAGTCTAAAATATAAATTTTAATACTGTTAACTAATTTTTGAAACATACATAAAAAATAATACCTTGTAAAAATATTGCCAATGAACTGACGATTAGATAAATAATGCCAAAAATTTTATTGATAAATATTTCATCATCATTTAATGTCTTATCTTCACGAGTACCATTCCCGTTCGAGTCACTCATTTTTTTTTTCTTAAAAAGTAAATATATTAAAATAAACTTTTTCCAAACGTTTATAACTATCAAACACATTAATTATACACAAATAAAAAAAATATTTTTCATATTATTAATTATACATTTTAACAAAATAACTTTAATTATTTACAATATAAAAATGAATAATTTTATAAGACTAATTCATATTTATCTCAATTTTTACAATACAGTATCAGAGAATATACTCATAGAAATGCACTTTTTAGATAAATTTTTCTTGTAAAAAAGTTTGTAATCTTTTTTCAATATCATAAGTAAATTTTGATTGCATATATATGAAAATTAGTGACGTTATGATAAAAAGTATTAATGGGATTGCTGAAGCTCTCTTCATAAGAACGCAATCACCAAATATTATATGTCAGCCATTATTATATGAATAAAGATAGTCTGAAGCAATCATTAATCAGTTGAATAATATATTTCTTATATTTAAAAAATAAAGTTTTATTTTCTTAAATTTATTTAATTATAATTATTTCCATTCTTTTTTCAAAACGCTTCCTCAACCATGGAGATTTAAATTTATTTTTATTAATAAATATTCATCAATTATTAAAGAAAAAAATATAAATTTACTTAAAGAATTAATTATCAAAAAATATTATAAGGATAAAATTTGTATGTTTATTAAACTATTAGTCTAATTAATATCAACAAAACAAGTAATGTTAATTATGTTTTTGAAACTACAATCTATTCAATCTAACAATTTATAATTTATGTTCTTTGAAGATAAAATGAAGAAAACAGTGTGGGCTATTGACCGACAAAAGACTGTAAAGTTTGAATTAATGAATATATAAAAACTATTCTCTTTGCGGAAACCAGATAATATTATATTTTTTTACAATTTCTAATTTTAATGTAACATTTTTCATGTATATGATACTATATTTAAAAAGTATGATTTTCTGAATATTATTTTATATAAAAAAATCATAATTTCATTCTTATGATTATTTATGATAACAAATAATTAATACTCTGAACATGTTTCTTAATTTTTTAAAATGAAAATTATAACTTTTGTTTGATTAATATTTTTTATTTTTCTCTAATCTACTATCCATATCATTTTCCCATCTTTTACGAATTGATATATATGAATAGAAAATAATTTGGGTTTTCTAACACATCTTCGAATACAAAATGTTTTGGAGTAAGAATGCCATAATACAATAATTACAACACCCTCAATATAAATAATAAATATTAGTCACTACAATAATTTAAACACGATATATTAGTTTGAAAATATGTGTATATATATTGCAAACAAAATAATGAATAAAATTCTTTATTACCAATAAATGAAATGGCAATCCTTAAAATCTAATAAAAATTAATTTTCACAATTAAAAACAGTCTAAAAGAATATATATTTTTTAACACATATATTCAATATAGTTTTTTTGTATAAAAAACATATAAAGCTTAATTTCCGGGTGGACGTTAATTTATGGATTCTAGTGATAACTTTGATACCCATCAATATTCTCTTTACATTGGGTTATTATACCTTATTACAAGTTGTTTTTTAATATTTTTACAACTCATAATCTTTCTTGTAAGTTATCATCAAACAATGATAGAAATTTAGTTATATTCAGACCTTCTACAAAAACCCTACTCTATTAAAAAACACAGTCTTTAAGATAATGCAATTATGGGGATTATTTACAATTATTCAACAAATAAATCATTTTATATCATCGATTTACACCTTAACATATTCAACACCACACATCCATGTAATGACTCTCCTATCATCATCCCTTCAAAGTGGATACTTAACCTCTGTTATTTGTGCTTTTCTCCTAACAATCAATCGTTTTGATGTGTTTTATCAACAAAAATATCTTCAATTTATAGATAGAGAAAAATTTAATAAATATAGTCTCTACTTTTGTTACCTGTATGCCTTAATAATATTTTTTGTTTACAATATTCCTGATAATAGATATTATTTTTATTTACAATCACTTTCTTTTCAATATTCTAACAGTCAAAATAATTGGAGGATAATATGGCAATATGAGAATAAAAGCTCTTTCACAATTTTATCACTGTGTTTATTAATGTATATATTTATCTTTATTAAAATTGGCGCCCTTCGAAAAAATTCTGGTGTTGGATTAAAAAAAAGTTTGAGTGATATCAAGTTGTTGATACCAGCATTATTTGAAATTGTCTTAACATTATTGTTAGAAGTGTTGTGGGAATATTGGTTAGAACCAAATGCTGTTGAAACACATAAATATATTATTCTTAATTATCTTTTTATCATTGTTAGTGGTACTAATACCTTATCAGGAATTCTGATTATAAAGTAAGTTTGTTTTTAAAAATGTTTAAAAAATAAGTATGTTTTATTTTTTAAGAGAAGTTAAAGTAACAGCTGGACGAATTTGGAATTATAGGAAGAAAACAAAGATTAGAATGATAAGTGTTGCCATTTCGAAGAAGTAAATAAATATTTTATTATATATTGAATTTAAAAAACTTTTTAATGATAGTTATTATTTAAAAAAGTACAAAATCATAAAAAATTTATCAAAGAAATTATTAAAACATCATAATTAATGTATAAATTAAGGAGTGGAAAAGATTGTTTTCAAAAAACATTTTTTAGTCATTATTTAGTCAAGTATATGAAAATTTTACTTTACATATGTTTTTTGCTTCATTTACATAAAATATAAATTTATGTAACATGATATTAATATGTCTGTTTAATAAAAAAAAGTTATCATATTAAGAACTTATTTTATTTATAGCTTTTATCAATTTTTTAAAATGGCATTCAATTCTATTCCAATTTTAAAGAATACTACTTATATGTACAACAATGAAATAATAATTATCTCTATAACTTCTAAAGATTATGAAATGTATGATCCTAATTTTAAAATTTATAATTATGGTTATGATTATAGTACCGATGGGATACGATATTATACTGATTATGCAGATGTTGAGGAATTAATATATAAACCTTTAGCAATAATTTTTATAGTCATGTCAACTATTTTTATGTTTCTTCAATTTTTCATCTTTTGGGTAATGTTACTCTTATTATTACTAACTATAATTAGTTTTTTTTAGAGTTTTTATAAACATAAATATATTTTGGAGAAAATGCCATTAAAAATAATATTTCATTTAGGTGTGATATCATTCGTTCAACAGTTATCACAGATAATGACTGGGACTATATCACTATATAGATTTAAAGCTGTAGATAATTGGTTTGTATACACAACTGGAGCTTTAGTAATTAGTGGATACATCTCTTCTGTAGCATTTATATTCCTTCTGACCCTCAACCGTTTTGATATATTTTATAATCAAGAATATTTTAAATTTATTAATAGAAAAAAATTTTTTATCTATGGTATTATATTTTGTTATTTAATTTTTATAGCAATTTTTGTTATCTCCATGCATCCGCACTTTCATCTGATATTTGATCACGAAGATTATTATTGGTACTCATATTATTTAGAGGAGTATAGCAGTATTGTATATGATATAAGATTATTTTCATCAATAATTTTATTGTCTATATCATTTATACTTTATCTCTTTATCTTAATTAGAATTATTCAATTAAGAAATCAAAGTTCAGTAAGCAATATAATTGTTTTTGAAGATTTTAAACTTCTGGCACAAGCTGTATTAAATTATTTGTTATTAATATTTCTAGAAATAGCATGGAATTTTTTTAATAACATTTTTGTTAAAATATTTTACCTTAGAAAGGTAGTTTGCATACTTCTTGTCTTCTCCTGTGGTATCAATACGATACTTTCATTGATTATGATTAGGTTCGTTTGAAATTAATTTTTTATAAACTTTGTTTTTTAGAGAGATAAGAAAAGAGTTTGTACATACCTTCTTTAGAAGAAATTATATGGTAACAACTCAAGTCAAACCTATAAACTTAAAGAGTACAAGAAATAAAACTCATGTATTTTAAGTAATAATTTATTTTATATTTTTTTTTATGACATATTTTAATAATACAAAAAATTGATATAAAATTATAATGAGAATTAAGAATTTAAAAATATTAATATTAAAGAATTTTTTTCACTATATAAATTTATAATTTTATTAATCATTAAAATCGCAAAAAATATTTTTTTAATCTCTGATAAATATTTGAATTTTAATAATATTTTCTATAGAAAAAGGTTTCCAATAAAAACTTTTCCAAAAAATGGTATTAAAAGAAAAGAAAAACTGCATATAAATAGATAAAAAAATTCTTCAACGATGCCATCATAATATGTTACTTATAGATAGAAATAAAATTCATATTTTTTATAATCTCAGATTATCAGTTAATATTTTTTAATAATCAATATTATTGAAGTTTAATTGTTAATTCCAAACAAGTTATATTATCAAGTAAATTCAAAAAATACTGTATCATTTCAACTCTAATTTTATTATTAATTTCGTACATCTTAATTTTTAATCAAAATTATCAATATAATAATAATAATTCTTAAAATTGTATGGAATTTTACTAAATGTTTTTTGATTATTTTCACACCATTCTTTATACTGTCAATTGTTTCTCCATCTTATAATGTGGCATTAACACTATAACATGTTTATTATTTATTAAATAGCTAATAATTTATTTTTTTTCAATAAATTAAAACTTTTTCAGAGATATTGAGAAAGAATTAATAATAATTTTAGCAAAAAAACATAAAGTACGTATACTCTTAAGAGTATAATCTTAAGACTATATGCAAAAAAATATTAATATTATTTTTATTTAATTTAAAATATATATTCAATTGTGTTAATATAATTTTTTTAATTGTAAAAAATATAAACAATTAATGATTCCTAATATGTGTAACATGATTAACAATATATAAACTTAAAGTATGTATACTTTTTAGTTATATGATTTTTATTAATTTTTCTCTAAACAAGAAAATGTGTGTTAATTAAAAATTCTTCCTAACTATGTATATATGCTTCCTTTTTTGAGAATTAAAAATTTAAAGTTAAAACAAAAAAAAGTTGTTTAGAGAATGTGAAACAAACTTTGAATTAGTCCTATTCATTAAACACTTGTTATACTAAGGATATATATATATATGCTTGTTCTTTAGGTTATGGATGAGAGTGGTGAAACCAATTATTCTGATAACGAGCAATCTTACAATGATTATAACTATATTGAAGATGATATAAGTGATATAACTTTCAGTTTAACTTTTGGTATCCTTGTTTCTATCATCTGTTGTTTTTTTATTTTGCTACAATTATTCATTTTTTATGTAAGTTCATATTCCCATTATTAAGAATATTTTTTATAATAATAGGCATTTTATAAAAATCGTAAACTGTTAAAGATAACAGCTTTCAGTATCATGTTAAATCAAGGAATAATATCAATAATCCAACAAATGGGGCAAATACAAACAGCTATTGTAGCGTTGTTTACACTCCAAGATAATAATTTTTTCTCATACTTTACCGGAGCACAAATTATGAGTAGTTGTACTACTTCAGTATCACTTATCTTCTTATTAACTATCAATCGTTTTGATGTATTTTTTAATCAACAATTTTTTCCAAAAGTTAATAGAAGGCATTTCTTTAAAATAGGCATCCTTACCTGTTACGGATGGTTTATCGGTCAAATGTTATTTTACATGTTACCCGAATTTCGTATCGCTTTCTTTCCCTACGACTATTTCTGGTATGCAAATGGTGAGGAAGATTTATCATTCATATCAGATTACATCAAACCATTTTTTAATATTCTCTTTCTCACTATCTCATTTATATTTTATATCTTCATCCTTGGAAGGATAATTTATATGAGAAAAATGAAATCATCCAAAAATATTTTTGTTCGTGAAGACGTTAAGTTACTTATTCATGCAATATGTAATTATTTAATTGTAATTATTCTTGAAGCACTATGGGTAGCAGTTTTTTTATTTACCAACGAAGTTCAGTATGTCATTCTTCACATTGTAAAAATTTTTCTTGTTTTAACCTGTGGAAGTAATACGATTTTTTCATTATTTTTGATTCAGTAAGTTTATTATGATTCACTTTTAATAATATAATTAATCACATTTTTTAAAGAGATTTAAGAGAAGAGTTTGTTACCTTAATATTAGGAAAGAAGAAGAAAAATAAGGTTAGTACTTACAAATCTTCAATTGCAGCTAGAAAAAGTATAAGAAAACTTTAATACTTTCTTATATATTATCAACTATATTCTTTTTCATAAAAAGGATACTGTAGAATTAATTAAAATAAATAATTAATTTTAATAAATTTATATATGTGGTTATATAAAAAATAAAATTATAATATGAAAAAAAAAGTATGATTTCTTTATTTATTTCATTAATCATTTAAGAAGGTGTTTTTAAAAGTTATATAAAAAAGATTGAACGTGATTATTTCTAATGACAATGAGCTTTATTTTCCCATAAATCTTATATTTAATCAAGGAAGTTAACCTTTTAATTCATTTTCATTTCTTTTCAACCATGGACACTGAAACTCCTATAGGTAAGGTTCTACAAGTTATTGTTACTGAGGAATTGTTTAATTATACAACTGATTTCTCATCTGACTCTGGAGCTGATTTGAAAGATGAAATTGAGATTGCTCTTGATATTCATCTTCTTGTTGGATTTTCTTATATTGCTATAGGATCATTTTTCCTTTGTCTTCAAATGGTAATATTTTATGTAAGTTATTAGTTTTAAAATTGTTAAATAAAACATTTCCAGACATTCATAAAGCAAGCATTGTATTTGAAAAATATGGCATTTAAACTTATGCTCCATCTTGGTGTGATGACATCAATTCAACAATTGTGTCACGTAATTACTGGATTCTTTGCTTTAGCATTTCTCATTGATGACAACTTTCTCATCAATGTCATTGGAGCTCTCCTACAAACTTCTTATATGACATCTGTAGCATTTATCTTTTTACTAACATTAAATAGATTCAATGTATTCTATACAAATATTCTCTGCTTTACCGTATCAAGGAGAAAAGTTTTTGAAATAGGAACTATGCTGTGTTATATTTGGTTTTTCATCATGTTTTGTTTTTATCTCCTTCCAAATTTTAGATTTTTTTTCTATATTATTGAATTTAACTGGTTAATCAAGTTAACAAGTTCAACCTCAGCTGTTGGATTTTATATTGAAAATTATTCAGTCATCTTTTTATTATTACTATCATTTATCTTTTTTATGTTGATATTTGGGAAGATAATTTATTTGAGAAGTTTTACAAGTAAAAGAAATTGGTTGGTTTTGGAAGATTTAAAACTTCTCATACAAGCAGTAATTAATTATATCTTAATTGTTGTATTGGAATTTATATGGGGATACTTGTGGGATTCTTTCAGAGATCATTACTTTGCTCGTGTTGTCTGTAGTTATTATTTTCTTTTTACCTGTGGCAGTAACACATTATTAACATTTTTTATTTTAAGGTAATTAGATAAAATTTAATTAATAAATATTGAACTTTATATTTTTTTTAGAGAGGTAAGGAGAGAAGTTACATATATTTTTGGAAAGAAAAGACCATCAGACGTTGTTGTTAAAGTTGTCAAATTAAAACAAAGTGCTAAAACTACATCTTAATTGGAGCCAATTACCTTTTTTTTTTAATATAATTTCATGTTTATAAAAAATAAAAATGTATGACCAATCGTCGTATAATGATGTTTTTTAGTGCGTTCTTATATTTTTAATTGCATTAATTTATATACAGATATTCATAAAGCATAATAATATAATAAAATTAAAATGGAAAAATATTATTTTCAATACAATATAACTGTGCATAGTTATATTTTTATTAGTTGAAATTATAATAAACAAAAATTAGTATAAATTACCTTTCATTTTGCAAAATTTTCATTCCATAATTAGTGTAGTCCCAGACTATGGTATTTAATTTAACTTATGATGATGATGTTACGATACCTGAAATTAATGAAGATAATCATAATGTCTGGATTGGATTAAGTTATATAATATTGACATCAACTTTTATGTTTTTTCAAATAATTACTTTTTATGTAAGTTTTTTATTAATATTTAATTGATATATTTAATTGGTTTAAGGCTTTTTATAAAAATCGTGAAACAATGACTTCAACTCCATATAGAGTAATGACACATCTTGGCATCTTTGATTTACTTCAACAATCATGCCATTTCTTATCTGGTTTCTTTACAGTCTTTAAGTATGAACCATTAAAAATATTTAATCATATTATTTCATCAATCCTTCAATCTTCTTACATGACATCAGTAGCTATGCTTTTATTATTAGCTTTAAATCGTTTTGATGTATTTTATGACTTAAAATTTATTCCAGTATTTAACAAAAGAAAAGCTTTTTTACTTGGAATTATTATATGCTACATATGGTTTGGTGGTTTATTTATATTTTATATGTTTCCAGAAAATCAACTTGAGTATGTCCTTATTAATTATAGTTGGAATTATGTGGGAGTAAGTAACTTGGGATTTCAATTAGAAAATAAATCTGTTCTTATAATGCTGGTGATATCATTTATCTCATATATTTCTATTATTGGAAAAATAATGAAAATGAGATGTTTAACATCAAATAAAACTTTTATAACTATAACTGATATTAAACTATTATTTCAAGCAATATTAAATTTTGTAACTGTATTATTACTTGAACTTTGTTGGTCCATTCTGAGTGGAATTGTCTACGATCCTAATGTAGCTATTATAACTATAAGTTATTTATTTATTCTTGTTAGTGGAAATAATACTTTGTTAAATATTTTATTAATTAAGTAAGTTAAAAAAAAATGTTAATGAGAATTGTAATATACTTATAGAGAAGTTAAAAGAGAAGTTTATAATTTGTTTACATTTAATCATTTTAATGGAGTGAAAATTACAAAAACAAATGGAAGATTAATAATCGTTGGTAATAATAAGATTAAAGCTGTTACAGATTAATTATTTACCTTTGGAATTTTCATTAATAATTTGTTGCATTTAACTTTTAAAATGTCAATTATAATTGTTTATCAATTTGTTAGTATAAACGCTTGTTATTTTAATTAAAATTATTATTAATATGGTCAACAAAACATTTGACTAAACAAAAATTAGTCTTTTTATGGATATACTTTATTTTTCATACATAGATATTTTTAGAAAATTTTATTTAAAAAACATTTTATTCATGGCCTACATATCATCTTTAACGATAACAGTATTTAGTTATTCTTCCTTTAATATAAGTTAAACAATTAAATGGATATACATTTTTTTGAAAAATGAATTTCCAAATCATTTCTTTCTTTTACAAACAAGACAGGGGATTGGATATACAATTTTAATTCCTTCTCCTAAGGTTTCATTATAACAATAACGGATGGTCAACGAACTTCTAACTTTTATACATTTTAAAAATTCAAAAAGACTTTTAGTTCCAAAACATTCTTTTAAATATAATGTCAATTTATTAATTATTTGACATCTTTTCGAAAAATAAGAGGTTAACAAAGAGAAGACATTATGTCTTCAACTTGTTAAAATTATCAGTAAACTATTATTTCCAAAAATTGACGATTTAAAGTATTTTGAAACTTCATTAGCAGTAAGGCGTTCCCTAACGATTAGAAATAAATTATTAGACTTACTACACTTAACATCTTTTGTCGGATGGGAAATTTATCAAGACCATAAAGCAAACATAAGTCATATATTTCACTGCCATCTATAAGGTAATAACAAAATTACTTTAGCCATATTAAAATAATTTCTTTTATTAATTTCATTGGATTCTCTTGAAGTCAATTTAACTTTATTCAAATTCTTTTCTTTGAGATAAGAAAAGATTTTAGCTAATATTTCATTAGGAAAATTCATCAAATACATTTTGAATAAAAAAGTAGTAGAATAGTATTAAAATGTTAACCATTATGTGAATAATCAAAATTGAACTAGTAACTGTATAAAAATTTATGATTAAATAAGATAAATAAAAAAAGGGAACATAAATGTTAAACATAAAATTAAACAATCAAAATAATCTGAGATCTTAATTAAATGATAATAATATGTTAAGAAAAATCAATTAAAATTATTCCTTTTAAAATGTTCCTCCCTTGTATTTACCCAGTGATAAAGACCAATACAATTTATACCAACTCCAAGCATTATGAAAAGAAGGAAAAATATGAGAAGGAAAAATCTCTCCACAACAGCTGCCAACCAATCATACTCAATTTCAGCCAAATTTCTTGATTGCCTCACAATACCTGGAGAATCTAAAATTAAAAAAGAATTATTGAAATGAAAACAATTGACAAAAATAACCAACCTTTTCCTCCATCATTTGTTACATATGTATACAATGAATCACTTTCCAATCCTTGTAATAAATTAAGTTTGCTTTTCTCTCTAGTCCCTAGTGAAAAATTATCAAATTCAGATACTGATGGATTACCAACACTTATGTCATCATTATTGTTAATAATGGTTGATTTGAAATCAAAACTACTATCCTCATCTAAAAAGGTTTTTTGTAAATTATGTGAACACGATGGTTTAGTATCATATACACTAGTTGGTGTGTTATTATTATCGTTAGCTTTGTTATTACAAAAACAAGTACATGCTATTATGTCACCTTCATGCGTCGTATGATTTTTATCTAACGTTGAAGTGCCAATCTCCTCTCCTGTCTCACCAATCTCATTCATTACCATATTATTTGTGGGATTTTCAATTAACAAATTTAATGGTAAATTAAATGATTGTTCCGATCTCCTACGGTAGTGTGGCGGTTTCATTTGGGCATTAGATAACTTTATACGATGACATAATTGTTTTATTTTGGATTCTAAATGTTAATTATTATTAAGTTGTTAATATTAAATTAAAACTAATTTACAATAATTAGACTTTAAGCTATCACACAACATAATTTTACCTGTCTTTTGTGATTGTGAAGCTAACAGGGATGTTAAAATATTTGTATTCTCTATTGCATTAACAGCATTAATAGCACTTGAATTTCTTTTCATCTTCCTTACATCCTTTGATAAATTTTGCCATTTGGACCATACACTCATCTTTTTTTGATTTGCCTTCTTCAACTTTTCTAATCTTGCCTTCTCAGCATAAGCTTGTTTCATTAACAATGGTATCTCTAACCATAACATTTTTCCTAATATCACAAATATTTTCATTATCCTTCCCTCAGGTCTTTTACCAATAATTCCTTTCTTTTGAACATATATTACATATGATGCTGCTATCGTACCAAATGATATTAAAAGTATCATCGAATTATAAAACCATCCAATTAATGGAATAAAAGCAGAGGTTGACGGCATTTTGTCTGAGACGGCTAATATGATAAATGTCATTGATAGTAATGTAGTTATACCCAGACTAATTTTTTCCTCCCTCACATCATTTAATGTGGATGAACTGTAAAAAATAATTAAATAAAAACTATTTATAAGAGTAGTAAGGTTACCTAAAAAATCCAATTATAGCAATCAGTGTAATTATTCCCGTTGGAGCAACCAAATTTACAATATAATAAAGTGGTTTCCTTTGAATATATAATGTGTACTCCAGTAAAGTATAATTGTTGACACAACAAGCATATTTCATTACTTTCCTTTCAACTTGAAAAAAAAAAATAAGTTATTAGAGAAATAAAGAAACATTTGATTATTACCTGCAGTAGATAGAATATCAAATCCTTCATTAGGAAGACAATGTTTAGTTCCGATAGCTTCAATATTTGAATCATTTGATTGATGAAAATAATCTATTGCTTTGTTATCATATATCCAACTTCCAAATGTTAACTGACATTTAGTGAAATCAAAGGGGAAATATCTTAGGTCGATGATACACGAAGATTTGTATATAGCTGGATATAACATTTCAATTGTTGTTGTCTTAGTTATTCCATTTGTATTTAACTTGACGTGTTGAATCCTTCTACTGGCACTATCCTCCATCACTAATCTTTAATAGATTATTTATGAAAAGAATGAGGAAAGAAAAAACTTACGCATTATAAAGAGTTGTATCGGGTTTCCATACGTTGTGTTCCGGTAAGATAACCTCATCAATTCCATCAAAATCATTAGGATCCCAATATAACATAGGATCTTCCCATCTCTATAAATTTTTTTAAAATAAGTATCAAGTAATGAAATATATTACCTCGACTACCCAGCAATTAATCTTGATATATTGTTGAAGCTCATTCTGTATATAATTGAAAATAAAGGACAATTTTTTATAATAATAAATATTTTTAATAGTTTAAACGAAACTTACAATCTCAATAATCTGATACAGATTAATAGTAAACATAACATTGACACTATTATTCCTATTTCTTTGTGGAATAATATTAGGATTATAATTTGCCAGTAAATATCTTTCCAACTTGTATATGGCGGATATTTCAGAATTTTCTTCTAAATTATAATATGGAATCTTTTGATAAGTTATATAAAAGCCATCATTCACACTTTGATTACCAACTGGAGAAATAAAACGGTTTGGTGGATAATAATAAATAATAACAAAGTACTTTCACAAGATAATATATATTTTTTTTAATTAATATAATATTAGTACATTGCTTTTTTAATAGAACAAATCAAAATAGACTCATTTAAAAGAGTACCTTTCATGCAATATATATACATGGTTAAAAAATCAAAAAAAAATTTTTTGATCCTTGCATTTATAATAATTAATTTTTTTAAAAAACAGAAAATTAATTACATATCATGCTATATAAATAGGTAAGAATTATTTTTATTATTCATGCATGCACAGAATTATTGTTATTTAAAAAAAAAAACTTTTAAACTAACCTAAATCTTCTCCTGAAAAAGATTCATGATCTTGAGTGTTAAGAGGTATTAAATAAATTATAAATAATATAGTCAAAACCTTTAGCATAGTTGTGAAAAAAAGATAGATGATATAATTTTTACCTAGAAAGAATATATGTAATATTTTAAAGCTAATTGAGATAAATGATATCTTAATCATCACATATTTAAGAAGAGACAAAAAATATTTGGGTATCAAATAAACAAATTAAATATTTTAAAGAAAAACCCAAGCCTTGTGTATATAATGAAAATAATAAGTATATATATATTTGCAAAAAGAAATAATGATTTTAAATGAATCCAACAAAAATTTTAATTAATTTTAAGAAATATAGTGCATAGATAAAACAATTTGATACAAATGACTATTAGTCATAAAAAATAATTTTTTATCTCTTTTATCAAAAGTAATATTACTAATGGGTTAAAAGGTTAAAAATAAATATTTTATATATATATATTTTTGTTAAAATTTTAAATTTCAACAAGAAAATGAATATACTCTCTTCACTAATGATAATGTATCCTATCATAAAAATACAATTTTTTTTTTGTTACTATAAAAAGAGAGCGTTTTAAAAATTATTAATACTAATTTCTTCTACAACGCCAAAATTAATCAACCAAACAAAAAGATATTGATAAATATTTTTTAATATGCATTAATAAAGTTGTTTAATAACTCTTAAAATACTATAAATTTTAAATTTTTTTTTCGTTTAAAGTAAAAATTTTTAATAATATTTTATTACGCATATTGAAACATATTAATTTTAAATGTCTACTTAAATTAAAGTATAAACTTTTTGCATTACTTTATTTTAAGTAAACTAATAATAACATATAATTGAAACATCATCAAAATTTTTCCTCTTATTGAAAAAAACTTATGATAAGAATGTCTTCTAATCAAAAATATATGTATTTTCTTCTTCTTTATCATTATTATTAGTAAAATATTTAATATAACAATTTTTTAAAAGATATTACCTCATATTATAAACCCTTTTATTATTTGATCACCCTTCCGGTGTTATTTACAAATTTAAGTAATAAAAATATACCTCTCTTTATATTTTTAAAGATAAGTTATAGAGAAGGAAAAATTTAATAGTTAGAAATAAGAACAAATAATAGAAAAATATTTATTCACCTATTAGAATTCTGCCATATTTTATTACTTTTAAAAAAAATTTTTAAACTATAATAATAAAGTTTGTACTAATCATTTAATAATAAAGAATGTGATAGATATTAAAAATTTTTATGATACCAAATTGAACCAAAAATATTTCACGATATGATAGAAAATGATTTTGTTCATAGTGAATAACAAACGCATTTCATATTATCAAGACATGTAAAAAAAAATTAATCATCTTATCAATTAAAACACAAAATATGTAGTATATAGTATAAAGGAGGGGTTTTATCACTATTATTATTTATTTTAAATTAAAAAAGTTTTCTATTTTTGCCCCTTTCCATTTTTAAGTATCAATCAAAAAAAAACGTTAAGCTCTATATCTTTTTAATAAAATAGAACCCATAAAGAAGAAAGGAGGAGGTTAAACTATTATAGAGTTATCTTTTTAAACAAAGTTTTAATAGATTACATCACTTCTATTATGGTTTCTTACTTTTGACAACAATAATAAGAACTTTTCCTTTTTAAAAATATTAGATATATATATTGTCTTGACAAAGGATGGAGTAAACCATATATATGTAATAAGGGTGATATATTTTAAACAATAAAATAATGGTTTTATAATTCATTTTTCACCAATATTTGTAGGAATAAATGAATATATATGTATGAATGAGGATGTTAAGAAAAAAATTGTTATAAAAATACAGAAACTTTGCTTATAAATATATCATTGTGAAAAAAAAATCAAACGGATATGTTTTAAAAATTATACATTTTAAAATAGAAATTAGTATTTGGGTTAGAGGGAGGCAAATATATTTATTAGAAATGTGACATTCTAATTAATTTTTACAATTTTTGGATAAAAGAAAGAAAAGGAACACAGAAAGATTGGGAAATGAAATTTATTATTTTTCAAATACATTAAATTCAAGAAAGATAAAAAAAATTTTTATTTTTATGATTAAAATATATATATATATTTGATAATACAATTAAACAATTTTGACACTTGTAAAAAAAAGAACATTAAGTAAGAAGTTTTTATATACAATAAAATTAATGTGTATTATTATTTGTTTATTACATTATTAATTATTTGTATATCACCTAAGATAAGGAGAAAAGGGGGTGTGGAAAGTTTTGAAAATTATTAACTTTGAATTTAAAAAAAAAAATCAATTTTCAATAAATAAGAGTATGGCACCATATATATACTTTAAAAATAATAATTTCCTTTTTATTGCATTCTATATTATAATTAAAAGAGTAAAAAAATTCAAAATATATTTTATTACTTTGTATAATAAAAGAAATTTTTATTACAAAATCAATTATTATTTAAAAAGAAAAATAATCAATTTCAAAAATTGTAAGGTAGAAGTCAATGATATAAATACTAGGATATAATATTTATTTGTTTATAAATAAAATATTTATATTACATTAAAGACAATGTGTTTTGATGAAGTGATATATATAAAATTATTTTATTTATGTATTATTTCTAAATTATGATATATAAAAAGTTTTTTATATCAACAAAATCTAAATATGAAAGAAATATATATATATAATGATATGTATAATTATTGTTTGGTTGTGGACGTTGTTTTTTTAAGTGAAATATTTATGTATATAAACTTATTGAAGACATAAATGGTGATGAATAACATTTTGTACTTTTATAATTTACTATTTGTTGATGGAGTATATTGCTAGTAATCCAATTGATAATATTATATAGGATGGCAATAAAATTGTTGATGAAGAGGTTATTTCTTTATACTTTAACCTATAAAAATATATTGTTATCATTATTAATTTATGAATCAAATGGTTACCTTAATTTAAAATCAGCGGTCGCCAAGTATGGATTTCTTTTCATTGTTGACATTGACAATATTTTAGCTTCATCAATAAGCTTACAAAAATGACCATGTATATCCTTTGTTATCCTTGGTTCTTTTTTCTGATAAATGTAATCATCTAACACAAGAGCTTCTCTTGTCACTTTATTATATCGTGGCCATTTATCAATTACTTTTCTATAAAAATAATTATGCATTATTATTGTTAATCAAAAACATACCCTTCATCTGCAAATGTACTCCAATACTTCATAATTTGTCCTGAAAATTTTTGTTCATTCTCCAATGCATCTTTCCTATACAATTCTGGTCTTCTAAATGGCATTCCAAATATATATTCAATCTCATAACCATGCATAGCACCCATCCATGTTGGCCATGGATTGGAAGTTGATCTTTTAGTAAAATAATACATATAAATTGGCCCATAAATATTATCACTTAACTTATCAGCAAAATCAATTAGAGAACATGTAAAAAAGAAATCACCCACAAATCTTGCAATACCATCCCTTTTCCTTTCTCTATCATTGGTTGATTGTGATACAAAATAGTAGGCATCCACCAAAGCATGATTAATTAGAGGCGAATCTCCAAAGTATGGTGTAAATTCTTTAAATGAATTCCTATATTGATTATCATTTATCAAAGCTTGATTTTCTATATCATCTGAGGAGATGGTGTGATTAAATTTTAGACCATGTTTATTTTCAAATAAATAATATGGTAACCAATACGTTCCCTCATCTTTCATTGATCCTATTATTATACTTACATTTTTTTTAAAATCATTATTCATTAATTTTTCATGTATATTTCCTTTAAAAAAATTGACATCCTCCTCAACCGGTGTGAAAGGGAATGTCATTGGCACCGGTATACTATTTGTGATATTATCGCTTTCCTGTTGAATAATGTATGGTGATGCCATATGTAAACATTGGATAACATTATCTATATTATTTAATATTTTATCTATCTCTATCAATCCCAACCCATCCGTGCAATTCATTCTCTCTGCTAACTGTAAAGAAACTCTTAGAGATATCTCCTTTGATTTGGTAGCCCATGAATTTGTTATAGAACCTGAATTAGCTATTATTTTACTAAAATATTTTTCACTATCTGGAGCAAATAGATGTGATGTTGCTGAAGCAGCTCCAGCACTTTCACCAAAGAGAGTTATTTTATCTTTATTACCACCAAAATTTTCAATATTTTCATATACCCATTTTAATGCCATTTGTTGATCAAGGAGACCCATATTACCTGGAACCTTTGTATTTGGACCAAAATACAAAAATCCAAATGCTCCAAGACGATAATTAATATTAACTATAATAGCTTTCTCCTTCTCAGCTAATACTCTCCCATCATACAGATCTAGTGATGGTGATCCAGAAAAAAATCCTCCCCCATATATCCATACGAGGACTTTCCCATTATGATTTTCGGGAACCCAAATACTAAGACCTAAACATTTCTCATCTAATCTATTGGTTGGATTCCACATTTCAGCCCCAGGAAATTGTGGAAATACATTATCTACCGTATATATACATGTATTTGGATGTTTATCAGCTATTAATATCCCATCCCAACCAGGTATAGACAATGGTTTTGGTACACCAAACCGTAACTTTCCTGTTGGTTGTTCAGCAAAAGGTATACCAAGATATACATTAATTTTTACCTTATTAAATGTCTATATATTAAGATTAATNTAATTATAAGAATATTTTTAAAAAATAGAAACATACTTGTCTTATACCAATAATATCACCATACTTCGTCCTAACAGTGACATCATCAAAGTTATTATTAATATCAATTGGTTTATTATCAATAAGTTGTATTAAGTAGAGTATACAAAATGTTACCAGCCATTGAATCCATCTACCTTTCATTATATTTTGCATATCTTTTATATATTGAGAATACTTTTATCAGGGGAATTATTTAATTTCATATAATTGATAAATTTAATTTGATGTATAATCTTAAAATAAATCACTTGATTACAAGAAATGATCAAATGGATAGAAGATTATGATTAGGGAATTAAGAATAGAAGTGAAGAAAAATATATACAAATGTTGGTAGTAGTATGATTATTATCAATGAATGGTGTGGACTGTAACATTTCAAAAATATGAAGCTTTTTAAATATTTAAATAATATGTGGGACTTATCCAGTAGAAATTTTTTATTTTGTAAAAATAAAATGAACACTTAATATAGTGTAAGTGGAGGATGATGTCTGTGTATGGTATATCAAAAAAATAAAAATAAAGAAAAATGAGAGTTAAGAGAGTTATGTAATATACATATATAGTGATATAAATAAAACAAGTAGTTAATGGAGTCGGAAGAAAAAAGATTTTTGGGGTTCATTTTATTTTAATTTTATTTTTATATCACTAGTTGGAAAGTGTATATATTTATAATATAAAGAATGATTTCCTTTGTGGATAATAAAAATGATTGAGAAAAAGGGGATAAAAATTTTTGTAAGAAATGATAAGTCGATGATTATTCTTTTGAAACAAAAAAAAANAAAAAAAAATAATAATTTATAGAATAAAGTATAATATAAAGAGGAGGGAGGTTTTCTATATATAGTTTCATCATCATTTATGAAACAAAAATGATAAATTTAGAGATACGAAGAATATATAATTAATGATTTTTAACTTGATACTTTTTAAATAATGTATTGGTGAAAATAATGATATAATTTTATTCCTAAATTTTTACATAATTTTTGTAATAATAATAATAACTACTAATGAGATGAATTTTAATTTTTATTCTTCATTTTGTTTTAATATTAAATTAATCCTAAGGAGTTAGATGTTTCATGATAAGAATATTGAAGAAAAAATGTTAATACCGTTTAAAATATTAATTTTTCAAATACACATAATATGATTATCAATAAGAAAAAAAGATTTATTCTTATAAACTTTATGATAAAAAAGGTCTTACATTATATCTATCATTAAACATTCTTTATCCTATTATAATAAAAAAAACTAAATTTTATCAAAATATGTATATATATATACACACTATTTTACCCGATTATTAAACCAATAAAAAAATCTCTCCTTCAATTACAAAAAAATATTTTTTAATAAAAAGATTAAAAATATGAAAAATATAATAACTTTACTAATAATTTTATCAACCAAAAAATTATCAATATGCAATATGTGGTATACTTCCAAAAAAGAAGGAAGAAAATGAATAAGAATAATAAAAAAATTAAATGAAAAGGCAATTTTAAAATATTATTTAGTAAAAAAGTTTTTTATCAGAGAATTAAATAATGTATAATATAATACAAAAAGAATGATGTTATAAATTTAATAGTTAAAGTACATGTCATTATCAGGATTTTGTATATATGTATTTGGTTTGTTCAAAAAGATAATGCCTCTAAAATACTTCATCTTATCTCTCCCTCTTTTCTTAATTACTACCAGATTTTTGAGGATATATGAATATATATTTTAATATTTATTTATTTTTAACACATTTCCCCTTTTAAAAATGGTATATGAATAGATATTAACCATCAATTTATATAATAATAATATATATAGTTAAGGAAAACATTAAAAGTTTTGCCTTCTTGAAGAAGTTAAAAATAAGAAAAATTGATAAACATTCTAAGTAAATAATATATATAATATTAAAAAGAGTATAGAGGAAGGAAATTTATAAAATATATAGATATATTATAAATTATCATGCATATTATTTGTAAAAAAATAATTTTAAATTACCTTTTTTTTTNTTTTTTTTTATCCTAGATTGTAATAGTTTAACTTTTTGATATCATTATAATAAATGTTATGATTTGAAAAAAAAAAAGAAAAATATATATTTAACAAGAAAAAAATGATTAATCATAATGATAGTTTTTTTATTAATCAAATAATGTCTAATTTAAAAATGTCATTTTGATAAATATATATAATATTAACATCAATAGTAAAAAGTTAAAAGGTCTTAATCAAAAATCATATGTTTCTTTGATATAATAAAATATAAAACAACAGGATGTATGATTATTGTTGTTTGGCTTGATTTTCTCTTTGATTACTCAAAAATATATATTTTTTTTATATCTATATTAAATAGAATCAAGAAAAGAAATATTTCCAACTTTATTATCATTATTATTTCCTTCCGGAGAGTGAGTATTTAAAAAAGATAATCCTCCTTCTACAAATGGAAAATATAAAAAATTCTTTTTTCAATACATATAAATTTCTCTTCAAATGGAAAGAGAGAGTATATCTATACAATTATTTATATATAATATTTTCAAACTAATATATTTTTATTATTATTTTTTACTCCAAAATCTATTAGTGTACATCAAAAAAATCAAAAAGTATTAAACGATATTGGTGTATATCTATTTTTTGTTTTGTAAGATAAAAATGATACATATAATTTGTCATAAAAAATGAATATAAGTAAATAATATAATGGTATTTTAAGTGACACATCAAAAAAGCATATATTTTATAAATTATATATATAAAAAAAANAAAAAAAATAAAAAATATATATTTTAAACGGAATTTTTTTAATCTTTTTCTCTCTATACTATATATCACATAAGTAGTTCTCTATCCTGGAGATAGATTTTCTCTTCTATATACATTTCTGAGAATGATTTGATTAAAACCACTACAACTTTTTGGTTACCAACATAAATATATATATAATTTTAGATTTTGTTATTTTTTCCTATTTTAAATAAATATATATAAAAATTCTTAACTATATCATCAACACCATATAAGAAGAAAGATATATATATAATATATAAAGATTTTTAAAAAAATAGATATTCCTTATTTAATACTTCTAAATATAAAATATATCACAACTTGGAGATTTTAGGCCAAGAAAAATTTACCATATATCTAAATAGAAGTATATGTATGATATTGATGAGAGGAAAAATTTAACAATAGTTTAAGAATTTTATTTTAATATATAATAGATTTTAAACATCATTCTGTTAAATTTATGTATTGTATGTTTCAAGATGAATAACATATCTATATGTATTTTTCTTAATTATTTTAATGATGTTTCTTCTAAATTTTGAATAAGTTTAGTAAAAAAACATCTTCTATTTAGAATAAAGGAATTGAAAGAGGTTCTCATTAACACTAATTAGTTTCTAGATTTATATTGTTATAAAAAAAATATATTTTAGGTGGTTTTATAGTAAAATTTTTTATACAAAAAAAATATATATATATAAGCTGTTGAGGATATTTTTAAGTGAAATTAAAAGTTAAATACAACATTTTAAAGGCACATAGTTTATTATTATTAAAATGTTAAGATAGTGGGAAAGGTCAACATATAAAGTGAAGATAAGAAAAGTAAAAAAGGTTAATAGTTTACTAAAAAAATGTTTTCTAAAACATTTTAATAATGGGCGATGAATTGTGTATTAATCAAAATATAATAAATAGTTGAAGAATTATTAGTAATATACCTAATACATAAACACTATCTAAGGTAGATAAATAATAAGATATTTTATTTGTTTATTTTTGTTATCATACTGAATAATAATAATCATACATGTATATATCTAATATATTAGATGGATTATTTTATTATATTTTATCAAATATGAATAAATAAGGAAATAAGGAGTATATTTGTTTATAGATATTATTATTATTTTGTAAAGATATTATTTTAAGGTACAAAATGATAGAAATATTTGTTTGGTAAGAATATATCAAGAAAGGTTCATGTGAAAATAAATTATTAATATTACCTATTTTAAATAAAAAAATTTCAAAAATATATATATTTTTAACAAATGAAATGAAAGTAAGTCAAAAATATCTTTTTTAAATATATTTTAAATTTTTTTTTTAAAATGACAATGATGAAAAAAAAGTTTTTTAAATTTGACACTCAACTATGGTTCTTTTCTCGATTTTGTAATATTATACATAATAGAAGACAAAAAATTGAAAAGAGGGATCATCCTATATTATATTTTGATAACTTTAACATAAATTATGTTATATTATTATGAAAAATTTTTAACAACATGTACTTTAATAGATTTTAATAATTATTATAAAAAAATAACAAAATTAGAATGTTTCTAAATACCACAAATTTTCATAATATAATTAATAATAAAAATCAATTATCCTTTTTATTAATATATATATTTTTTTTAAATAAAAATTTTTAAAAACCTCCTCTTTTGCAATTTAATATTAAGGCACAAAATTTTGTTCCTAAAAAAACATAAAAAACATCCGAAGCATACATATATCAAATTGTGATCTGTTCTTTAAAGAAAATCACTTTAAAATAAACAATATATAATCTTATCTTTCTAATTCAAAAAATTAAAAACATCCTCATTAATAATAATATTTCAAAAAATATAACATAAAAGTAATACATTTTCATTGATAATGATACTCAACAAATTACGTTAATTAACAGATTATTATAATAATCATTTTAACCTCTCAATTTTGATATCAATATAATCAAAATTTTGATACAACATTGAAGCATTATTAAAATATTCAATTTTTACCTCTCATTTTTATTTTCCCAGTAATACCATATATCTTTAAAACATTATTATATCACTTATTATAACATCATTTTTAACTACGTCATTCCTCCAGGAATGATGATATGATAGATGTTAATAATAATATTATCAATATTTTATTACTTTTTACCTTAAAACAAATATATGTAATACCTCTCCTTTACATATAATCATTAACATAAAGCATATTTATATTTTTATATGTCTATTTAACAATATCAATCAAAAGTTATATAATATTTTAAAAAATAAACTTATTTACATTTAAACCATTAAGAGAAAAGCTTTATACATATGGATTTTACTTTTAATATTTATATATTATATAAAATAAACATTTTAATCAAAATACATTATTTTTTAATGATAAAAAAAAAGTTGAATTAAATATTATATTTTATTTTTTTAATATTATAAAAAAAACTACATGTTTGCCATAAAAATACAGCACCCGAATGAGTCTTACAAATATGTTAAGACACTATTTTTAAAAATCTCTCTCTCTCCTCTCCTTCAAAAAGTGCATTATGATATTTTAATTTTTTTGATGTTAAAAAAACAACAACAACAATCTTTATTCTTGACCTTTTTCTTTCTCCTTTTATTCAATAATATTCATCCTTCTTTTCTTGTCGTTGTGTTAAGAAAACATAATTTATTTTATATTATTAATAAAAAAAAATTATGTATGTAATGAGGCACTGTAACGAACATGACTTGTTGGGATGCGCCATTGTGAGAAACGGTACTGAAAATAATAATTATATATTTGATTTAAAAAAATTTAATCTACTTACTTTAATAAGAAATTGTCCTGAAGGAGTTGATGGATTATAATATGCATAAGCAACCCAACATGCAAAGAAGATGACCAGAAGGACAAATGTTGCCAACAGGTATGATACATGTCTTCCACCCTTAGTTCCATCAATATTATCATTAATCATTTTATCCTCTTTTTTTTTCTTATTAATGTCAATCTCCATTGTTGTCTCCTTACTAGTACTCTCATCATCCTTTGATTTTGGTGCCTGTGTTGTTACTATTTTGGTATGATTCAAGTCCTTACAATAGTCAACACTATCTGTCTTCTTTTCATGACAATGATTTTGTATCCAATCTTGTCTTCTTCTGTGTAAACCATTTTGATCTGAACAAAATCCTGTGTTTGTCTTATCATCATGACACCAAGAACAATCAAAATGTTGAAGTTTGGAGTTGTAACATTCTCCACAATCTTCTATTTGTATACAATTGGGTTTAGCTGTTATATAAACTACAGTCTTATTTGTTATCTGTTCCAACGGTACTGATATTTTATGATATTCATAAATAACTCTTTTAGTTGAATTTGTTTTTCTTGATGATCCAAGAATTGTACCAAATGGTTCCTCTGATGTGTAAGCATCACTGATTCCAATCTTTCTAGGATGATTCTCCTCTGTTATATTTTGTGGGGATAGTGGAATTTTATCATAGACAAAAACAATATCACCATTAGCATATAGAGACATCTGAAATATAAATGGTCCAACCTCAATATGATCTTTTACATAAACATTTTTCCATTCAACAACAAGTTTTTTACCATCATCAGCATATAAAATACTTGAATCCATATTTTCTGTTCCAAAATTGGCCATCAAAGGAGCTATATATTGGGTTGCTGCCAACCATGAATGAACCTGATCACCAACATAACAAAAACCACCTGTAGCAATGGTTACCTGTTGTAGAGTGTGTCCATAGAAACGGTAAGTGTTGTTTAAATGAATACCAACAGCTTTACGGTATGAATTGACCAGTTGTGGATGATCAATACTTCCTTCTGTTCCTGGTTCCTTCAACAACTCTTCAACATCAATATAATATTTTTTGAAAATTGTCTCATTATTACTATAAACTTTCATCTCATAGTATAAATGATCTGTCCCATTATCATCTTGTATCTCAACATCTGATGGAATATTCCAACTGGATTGATCAAAGTCACCAGATTCATTATCGTTATCATCGATTCCTCTTTCAACATCTCTTCGGATTCTTGATTTCCCTATTATAGGTACTGAATTTGAGTTAGTTTGATCATTGTCATCGTTATAAACTATATATGGAATCGAGGTTGTTAGTTGAAATATTATAAATATTAATGTTAACGTTAAAAATAAACTTTCACTGTTAAAGTTTTTTCTTCTTATCATTTTTCCTTTTTAAAGTCAAAAAAAAAAATAAGAATATATATTAGTTAGTAAATAATGATAGCTCCTTGATAATAATAAAATATTATTTTAAAAGTTTATTAAATGTCTAAAAAAAGTATATTTTATAATATGATCACATTTTAGTAATAATATTTTAACAAAAATCAATGATGATAAGATAAATTATCTCTTAAAAATATAAATTATCTTTTCTTAACGATGAGATAAAAAAATCGAAACTAAAAGGCATTGGATATGTATATTTACTAGTTTAATAATAATACTAATAAAAATGAGGTTAATATGATAAGGAGAAGAATAAACAAAAAACTATATTTGAGGGGTGGTTTATAACAACACATAATGGAAAGAGATATCACTCTCTTATTGTGTTAAATATATTTGATGCAATTTTTTAATATACAATTTATATGTGTAATTTTTTTTAATACAAATTTAAAACTACATATTGATTTTTGGATTAAAATTTAATGTAAAACATATTTATAACTATTAATAATAATTAAATTTGATATTACCTATTGTCTGAAAAGATGACATTTTTTTTATTGTATTCTCAAATTTATTAGAAAATTAATAGTAGAAAAAAAANAAAAAAAAGGTAAAAGTTTAATGAAATGAAATAATTATTCAAAATTTTGTCATGGTCAAAAAGTTTTATAGTTTGTGTTATAACAATGTTCCGAAAAATGTTTATATTATATTTTAATTTAAAATTTGGTGGAAAAAACCAGATAAAGGAAAAATGACACATCTTTACTTTTTAATTATAATCAAAAAGAAGTGATATAATACTTAAATTGTTAAAATGATAAGTGGAGTGAAATAAAGTGGTTAAAAATGATATGTAAATGATGATTTTTTCTTATAAAATATATATATATATACTCTAATTTAATGTTATCTTTTTAAAACTAATACTATTATATTTTTTGAAGATAATAAAACTCAAAGAATCTCCCTCTTTTTTTGTTAAATTACAATAGAGTGAAAATTAAAATGATAGTAGGGTTGTGAAGAATGTGTCTATGAAAGTTTGGTTGAATATAATGATATATATGAAAAGGACAAGATAAAATATATGAATTGTAGTTAAAAAGTACCAAATAACTTCTCTATAGGGACACAATATATATACATATGAAAATACTGGTGACAATTATAAAAACGTTGAAATGATTGAGGAACAGAGGCGCAAATATAATATAGATATATTTATGTATTTATTATACTATATACACATATACACTTCATAAAGGAGAGGGAGGACAAATGTTAAATAGATTCCGACTTGCTTATTACTTAAGTTGTTATAACAATTTTTATGTATAGATATATTAAAAATATGCTTCACATTCTTAAAATATTGTTTATGGAAGAGTTTTAATAATATTCTTTAAAAATATTATTGCCCTTTTAAGGACATGTATTATTTTTTGTTACTCTTAAAATATATGTATATACATATATACCAAATATATCTCTAAATCATGTGGTATTTTTTATTTGTATATAAATATAATTTTTAAGAAAATACACATTTTATATAGTATATAAAGCGGAGGCTTAAAAAGACACGGTATAATGAAATTTTTATAATATTTTTACTATATAAATGAAACCTGTTCAAATCAATTAAATAAAATCGTTGCCTTGTTAATAATATAAGAAGTAATACTACAAAAATAATAGAAAGTTTTAATATAAAAATTCAAGGTTGTTCCTTTTTAAATTTTTTTATATACACATTTAATCATTAATTCTAATGATTATGTTAATAATATAAAGAAGAAAAAAGGTCGAGGTTGAACGGAGAATGTAAAGGATCATATAAATATCATCATAAAGCTTCATATATAATATAATCTTTTTAATGAAAAACAAAACAATTGTAGATATCTAAAAATGCCCAATACACATAAGCAGATGGTTAATCAAAAAAAAATTAATAGGGAGGGATAAAAGTTATAACATAATGTATATATATAAGAAAATGCCTAACTCAAATCTTTTATGATGGCAGATCTATATATATACACTCTCTCTCACCAACACTCTTCCTTGTCAATCTTAATTATCTTACGTGAAAGGTTGACACAAACGAAGATTGTTTTGGCACCCTTCGTTGTAGGATTTTTTTATAGTAATGTTATGAATAACATTTGTGTTATAATGAGGTGGAAATACATTTATAAATGATAATTTTTTTTTTCTATTAATAGATTTTTAAAATTTTAATTTCTTTTTAAATTATTCTTCAAGATATAGGTGTATGTATATTAAAAAAAAATAGTTAAATGAAAGTAATTTAAGATACATTTATAATGAGAGGAATAACTTTTATATATCATTAAAATGACGAAAAAAAAACATATATTTTTCAAGAAACGTTGTTTTATTTAATGATGAGAATAACATATTTTTAAACAACAGTACAAATAACCTTTAAAATAATTTCCAAAATAAATGTTAAATAATGTTCTCGAATATGGTGTGATAACAACTATTTATATTTCTACATCGTTTATAAAACTTTTCTTAAAATATATTTGAGAATAATTAAAGAGAACCCTCTAAATATAGAATATTTTCTCTTTGAAAATTTAAATCCAATATAATAAGAATATGTCTATTTATTATGTTAAATAAACTAAATATTTTTTCCTTCAAAAATCCTAAAGGAAATGTAATTATTCTTCTATTGATAAATTCATACTAAAAAAACTCTCTTTTCTCAATAAAAATAGGTTTATTTTCCAAATGTATTAATAAATAAATAAATAAATATTTATCCCTTCCTACCTGTAGTCATAAAAATAAAAAGGAATCTATTTATAGTATTAATTTTATTGAAGAAAAAAAAATAATTTTAATATACCAAAAAATGTCATTATAACAGTTAATATAAAAATTTTAACATGAATAAAAACATAAATCTATTTTCTCTCTCATAATTTGTGACAACCACATAAAAAATTTGATGGAAAATAGTTACCATAGGAAAGGAATTGATAATAATAATAGTACACAACCATGAAATAATTATTCTTTCATTGTTTATCTATATAAAAAATCAGCCAACATACAACATATTATAAATATGCATGTTTTATATCTATTAGTCAAAAAAATATAATTTTGATATATGTGATAAGGCAGGAAAAAAAANAAAAAAAAGATGATACTATACAACTTATGTCTCTCTTTAAAATCACATTCATTTTACAACACTCTTTTCATCATCATCAATTTATACATTTTCAAAACTTTTTATTTTCCTCCTCCTTTTTTTTTCTAATATATTTCCTTTCTCATACACAAGTAGAGTAGAGTTTTTCAATTCATATATTATGTTTTAAAAAGATAAGAATGATAACAAGATTTTATAACAAACTTATTTGTACTTGACTTCTAACAAATTTCATTTCTTTTTCACTTTAAAATATGTACAGATGGTGCAAAAACCATTAAAAAAAAGTATATCTTGAGAAATAGAAATTAAAATTCTAGATTAAATTTCAAACATTTCATACTTCCTAATTTAAAAGTTAATTAATAATTCTTTCCTCAAACTAATTACATCCCGAATATGTAAATGGGAATGAATTCAAATTTTTCTCATTCAAAAAAGTAGTTATAAATATGTTTTCATTAATTTCTATTTCATTTTACCTTCTTCCAACACAATAACATGCATTCAATGGATGTTACACAAAGATCAAGAGAACTTATCGAAGTAGATTTTGATGATACCGCAATAAGTGAGGCAACTACTGAACGTGGACAATGGGACAATAAATGGCAATTTATCCTTACGTGTATTGGTTTTGCTGTTGGTTTAGGAAATATATGGAGATTTCCGGCTGTAGCCTATGAAAATGGAGGTTCAGCATTCCTTCTTCCATACCTTATCTGTTCAATACTTATTGGAATCCCTGTACTCCTCATTGAGATGTCCCTTGGACAATTCTCCCAAGCTGGAGCTGCAGTAACTTATGGGAGAATGACACCATTATTTAGTACACTTGGATGGGGAATGATGAGCGTATCAGCATTTATTAGTACATTTTATATTGTTGTCTTTACTTGGATAACTTACTACATCATCGAGATAACCAGTGGAAGACTTATGGAGATATCAACCTGTGGTCATAAATGGAATACTCAATATTGTGTATCAAATTATGCTGATTATGAATGTTCGTTTAAACCAGGAAATTTATTTAATGCTTCTTATATTGCCTTTAATGGAACATGTCACCTAGTTCCAGATGATGTTGAACCATCAATGCATAAAATGGAAATTTTTAATAATCATTCAATTGATTATAACAGGACAGTCAATGCTGGTGAAGAGTACTTCTTCAGGTATATGTTAAATTTTTCATCAAACTTCAATGAAGGAATATTTAATTTCAATGGATACTTAATATTCCTCTTCACAATGTTATGGGCTATGGTAACTTTTATAATATTAAAAGGAGTTTCAATAATAGGAAAATTATCTCTTGTTGCCTCAACACTTCCATATATAATAATATTGGGATTCTTTGCATTTAGTTTAACACTTGATGGAGCCTACAAAGGAATAGAGTACTATTTATTAAAACCTGATTTTAAAAAAATATTCCAACTAACAACATGGAAAGCTGCTGCAAATCAAATATGTTTCAGTTTATCAGCTGGTATTGGAGGTTTATTATCACTTACCTCATACAATAGGAGAGATCATAACATTTATAAAGATGTAATTATCCTTATCTTGGCAGATGCCTTTATGTCAATCGTCGGTGGTGTAACAGTCTTTTCGATTCTTGGTTTTATGGCCAAAAAAATTGGAAAAGATATATCGGATGTTATCAAGTCAGGTACAACGCTAGCATTTATTGTCTATCCAGAGGCTGCCTTATACAGTCCAACTCCAACAATATTTGCTTTATCCTTCTTTATTATGTTATTCCTGTTAGCATTGACGACACAGATATGTCACATTGATAATATTGTCGTTGGATTTTATGACAACTTTGTTGGTCTTAGAAATAATAAATTCTTATCATGTTTAATGCCAATAACTGTATTATATGTTGTTGGTTTGACAATGACTTCCAGTTCAGGGATATATATTTTCCATATTTTTAATGAATTTGCCTGTTCATTCAATGTTCTTATAATGATTGCAATTGAATGTATAATGGTTGCTTGGATATATAGCTTCAAGAATTATAAAAGGGATTTACAAGAAATGATGGGTGTTCCAACAAAATGTTACTCAAAATATTTTGGCGCGTCAGGATACTTTATTCAATTTTGTTGGTCTTATGTCACTCCAATTACAACGATATTGTTGGCGATAAAAGTATTTCTTGAATTATTGTCATCAAGATTAGAATTTGGTGATGGTGACTATAAAGTTGTTGTCTCTGGAGGTTTGAAAGCATTGGCATGGTTTATCGTGGTCCTCCCATTGATTATTGTCACAGGTGGAGTAATCAAAAATGTTATTGATGTTTTTAAGAGAAAGATAACATTACTAGGATTACTAATGCCAACTTCTGAATGGCCATCAGAAGAATTTTATCAAGAATCAAATTTATGCAAAATATTGAGATGCTCCTGTCTTGATGAAGAAGAAGAGAACATAGTCGAAACTAACCATAATTAATAACAAATTTAAAAATTAATTAATTATCTCAATAATGTAACTAACTTTGTTTGATAATGATCATCACTTAAATAAATTGTCATTTTACCACCCTTTCTCTTGAAGAGAATTTCGCTTTGTATTGTGTCACTCCCTTCCAATTATTTTTTACTTTGAAATAACAATAAAGACACCATGAAAAATATCCAATTTTATGAGGTTATTTCAAATTGTAATAGTTGCAGTGTCGAAAAGTTAAAAGGTAACTATTTTTTAATGAATTATTTAAGCAATACTTTTAGATGCCGAAGCATTTTGTTTTGATTCCTTATCAGGTATTGTCTACGTGTCCTGTCCATATACAATTTATGGTTTTTCTTTGGAAAGTAAAACTGTAAGTTTATTAGAATATTTATTATATTTTAATTATTTAAGATAACTAGCGAAATAAGTTGGGGAAAAATAAGAGAAAGTAGAGTTGAAGAAACGTATCCCAAATCATTTATATTTGCACATGATGAAAATTGCATATATGCGATTTTAGCTAATGGTGATTTATGTTTTATTTCTATACTATCGAATGAGGCATGTATATTAACAACATTGGTTAATAGAATTGATGGTGTTTCATGGTGTCCAGGAAATCAATGCATAATATGTTGTTCTGAAAATAAAGTATTTCATTTTTCAAGAGAAGGAAACTTCATGGCTAGTTATGATTTAATTCCAAAAGTTCCAGGCAAAGATCAATTGATGACTGTTGGTTGGGGATCTAGAGAAACACAATTTCAAGGATCAGCTGGTAGAAAGGTATTAAAAGAAGTTGATATTGAGAAGTTACCTACAATGATTCATGAATATGATGACATAAATAAAGTTATTATATCACATCGTGATGACTGTGAATATTTAACAATAAGTAGTGTTGAAGAAACAGAAACTGTACAGAATAATGAAAAGATTGTTGTTAAAGAAAGAGTAATGAGGATATTTAATCATGAGAATGATTTTATGGCAAAATGTGAAATATTAGCTGGTGCAGAGCCTGTCGTTGCTATGAAACCAAAAGGAAATTATATAGCTACCTTAAGAAATTTGAAAGGTAAAAGAACATTACGTTTCTATGAAAGGAATGGACAGAAGAGACATGATTTTGATATAACTAAGGAAGCTAATCCTGAAGAAAAAACTATAGTTTCATTGTCCTGGAATAATGATGGAACAATTTTAAGTATGGTATTCAAGAATATCAAAACTTCTCTCGATGAAATTCAATTTTGGACAGTTTCTAATTATGATTGGACATTGAAATATTGCATAGAAGTACCTTCAAATGTTATAAAATTTATTTGGGATGAAATAAAATCAAACAATTTTATGTATCTTCAGAATAATGGGATTTTTATTTCAGGGTATGTTGATCCAAGAATGTATAATGTTTGCAATATGAATGCTGTCGTTGTTAATGGTAAGGAATTACGTGTCACAGATTTCAATGTTGCGCCAATACCTCCACCAATGTCTCTATATCAATTACAATTTCCAAAGCCTATCAATACTGTAGCTCAACATGAAATAGGGAATATGGTGGTTCTTACATCAGACATGAATCTCTCATTATTTATTCCTGAAAATAAAAAATATAAATTAGTTAAAATTATAAATCTAAAATCATTAATACCGAACTCTGAAAACAGTTTTGTATATGATATCAAATTTTCAACACCTGATGTCATCTCATTTATTTATCATAATGGAAGTTACATCATCTATACATTGAATCTTACAACAGCATCAATAAAAGAAATCTTCAAGACGGAAAAAAATATAATGCTTCATTTTAATTCTGTATTATGTCAAAATATATTTCTCATTCAAGAATATAATGGAGATTGGTATCAATTTGATTATACCACAAAGCAAGGAATAGAATTAAGTTTTAATGGGAAACCAGTTAAACTGTCAACATACGATTCACATAAGAGTGATTTTCTGGAGAAAGAATGTATATTAATATCATTAACAAATACTAATCAACTATTATTTAATGATAAAACAATTAGTTCAACTGTAGGAAGTTATTGCGTTGGTGATAATTTTATTATTATTATAACATTATCAAATACTCTATTTTGTCTTTCTCGTGAAACACTATCTAAAGTTGTTGCATTACCACCAGATTCAGCTGGTAGAATGGTTGAGAGAGGATCACACATAGTGTCATTTGATTCCAAGGGAACAAGGGTATGGTTACAAATGCCAAGAGGTAACTTGGAGACCATTGAACCAAGAACATTGTTATTGAGTAAGATGAAACAATTTTTTGATAAAAAAGAATGGAAGAAAGCTCATAGAGAGATGAGAAGACATAGAATTGATATGAATCTTATTTTTGATCACGATCCAGATAATTTTATGAATAATATTCCTGATTTTATTGATAATATTGATGATGCTGATGATCTGAATTTGTTTATAATGACTTTAAATGATGAATTGACAACTACAAGTATGTTTAGTAGTCATTATCCAAGTCATAATGGAAAAGTTTATAAGAATAAGGTAAATATAATTTGTCAAAATATGCTTGAATACTTGATAAAGATTGGGGAGGTTGATCAGCAAAGAATGATAAGATTATTCTCTTGCATCTTATCATGTTATGTTAAACAAACACCAACATTGTTAAAAGAAGCTTTGACTAAAATCAAGAATGTAATGACAAAATTGGAGAAAGAAAAAAGCTATGAATTTTTACAAGATTCATTGAGACATCTTCTTTATATGATTGATAGTAATACTCTTTTCAAGGAGGCTATCGGAACATATGATTGGGAGATAGCATTAAATGTAGCTGAATGTTCACAACGTGATCCTAAGGAATATATCTCATTACTTAATGATTTACGTTCAAAACAACCTTTATCATATCAAAGATTTTGTGCTGATATGTATCTTGATAATTATGTTTCAGCTTTAAATAATATTGCGTTAACATTGACGGAAGATGAAAAAAATTATGAATCACATATGGAAGAATGTATAAATTTGATAAAATTAAAAAATATGTATTCAAATAGTTTGGTTGTATTTAAGAATTCTCCACACTATGGAAAGATATGTCATGTTTATGGAGAATATCTTGAAAGTAAAGGTAAAGTAAATGATGCTGCAATTATGTTCTTGAAGTGTGATGATGTTAAGAGAGCTGTTGGATGTTATGAACAGACTAAGAATTGGAAATGTTATCTTCAATACGCTGGTTTGATAAATGTTAGTGATGACGAGATAAACAAAATCTTATCCAAGATGGCTAAACTTCTTGAAACTAACGGTGATCATGGTAACGCATATGAGATACAGAAGATTTTGTTTGAAAAGTATGGAGATGAAATGCATTGTAAGAAGATGCTTTTACTTTTGACTACAGCTGGTAGATGGGATGATGCATCACTTCTGGTTAATAATAATCGTTCATTGGTTGAACTTTTCAAATTAAAATTAAAGGAAAAATGTGATAGCGTTAAAAAATCAATTAATGAATTTAGATCTTCATACTTGGAGCATGGTGATCGTATTGTATTTTTAAGAAATGAGAAACAAGCTAAGATAAAAGAACTTGTCAATGCTTCAATGGAAGATGATGGTTTTGAAATGCAGAGTGAAGCATCATCAACAATTTCTTCATTTTCTAAGATGTCAAAAATATCAACAGCGTCAGGTAGAAGGAAGAAGACTGTTGAGAAAAAGAAGAAAACTATCAAACATGGAAGTCAATATGAAGATATTGGTAGATTATGTGAACTGAAAAAAATTTATAGACTTATTGATAGTGAACAGGATGAGATGGTTAAATTGTTACCAATTCTTATTTTATGGGATTTTATAGAAGAAGGAAGAGAAATTCAAAAAATGTTATCAGATTTACTTGATGAAATTGAAAAGAATTCCAGAATTTACTGGCCTTATTACATCAATGCTCATCATCTTCTTGGTCCAATTCATGAAATTGTAAGTTTTTTTTATAATATGTTTTCTTATATAATATAATTAATTTTAGTATCGTCATTCTGATGGATTTATTCAAATGCCTGATTCTGGGGAGATGCCTGAAAGAGTAGCTATAGAGGAAGAATTAATACCCCCAAAGATAAGAAGAAATATTTGTTGGCAATTAGATATGTTGAAGTAAAAGTGTTAAATTTGTTTTTGTTAATTTTTTGTTGTATCTTTGTTATATATTTTTAAATGTACTTAATTTCATTTTTGATTCTTTACATATAATTATTATTATTATCGGTAACTCTCATTCCGTTATACATATTTTTAATATTCTCACAATGATTTATAAAATTAATATTTATATATTCTAGAAAATATGGCAAATCATAAACAAAGTGGATACATATCATTAATTGCAACCATCGGATTAACATTATTAACACAAATATTTAAAGGAGTATTAACATCAACTAAAGAAGGATCATTATTTGCTGGATTTTTGGGTTCTTTAATTTATATATTTATTTTGACATCTGTTTCCAACTTTAAAAATACAAATCATCATTATGTAATTTACTCTGGGAATTTTGATGTCTTCATATCAATAATTTTAGCAGCAGTCATTATGTCATTTGTCCATGGTGTAGCTGTTACTGTAACAATTCTTTTTTCCATCTTTTGGACTTTTGCTTTGATGAATATTTCTGAAAGAAGATACTCCACATCTCTAGTTTCTGGTAGTGTTGTCGGGAAGAAGAAGAAAAATTAAAATTATTTATTCGTTTATCCTTCTTAAAATTCGTTTCTAGTAATGATATGACTAATAAAAACATTCTTTCTATATAAATATATATATATATATCTTAATGTATACTTTTTTTTTAAACTATGGTCTTTGTTACCAATTTATACTTTTCATTTAATTAATGCTTCAAATATAATTAAGAAGAGAATATAGGGAGATAAATGTTTAAGAAGAGGTACCTTCATTCAACATTATTTATTATTATTTTACTCCTTCTTTTAATTACAAAAGAAGTAAAATTAAATTCAACTATAAAGAGTACTGGGTATAATGTCACTACTAAAAGTCATTTCTTTAAGATTCCTCCTCCAATGGAGAATGCCTCTTTGTAAGTATAAGGATATGTGTATAGTAAAAACTCTTAATTAAAATTTATATACAGTTGCTCTGATGTAAAGAATTGTCACAATTTTGCCAGCTGCTTATCATGTAACTTTCCTAAAAATTGTACATATGGTGAGAAAGTTCAAGTTTCATGTATTCCTTTGTGGGTATGTAAAATAAAGGCACCGGTAAAAAAAATGATGAGTTGTAAATATTGTTATCAGACAAAGTATAAAATAGAACATGACTGTGCTGAAGTAAGGAATTGTTCTAGTTCTTCTGTTCGATTAGTTCGAACTATTTGTAGAGCTAAACAAACTACATATTGTTTGGGGAGAAGAGTCTTTTATCAAAACGTTAGATGCCATTGGACAAATGGATACAGTTGGAAGAAGACTTTCTTAATTTCTGTTTTAGGTGGTGGTTTTGGTGCTGAAAGATTTTATCTTGGTTATTGGAAAAGTGGCCTTGCTAAACTCGTTTCATTCGGTGGTCTTGGTATCTGGACAAGTATAGATTTGGTATTAGTTGCATTAGGTTATTTAGGACCTGCAGATGGATCTCTTTATGTATAAAACAATTTTATTAATAAACAATATAAATATAAACAACAAACAGTAATATATTTCAATGAATGAAAAGACACTTTTCTTTTGATAATGGACAACCATCAGGGTGATATCTATGAAACCAACATTCAGTTTTATGTAAATGTTCTTTCTTTATTTTTGTAATTTTTATTTCCTGTGCCCAATTTTTAATAAATACCTTCCCAGAATGTATTTTAAATATTTGATGTTGATTTTTTAAAAATGTTTGGAAACCACCATTTTGGTTTTTCATTAAACTCTTCTCATCATTGTTAAGCATTTTAAATAACTCTAAGATGGTAAGAGATCCTCCAACATGCCATTTAGATAAATATAAAGCATCTTTATCAATTGAAAGTAATTTATTAAATATTCTCTCAATTATCCTGTTTCTAACAGTAACCTCTATTTGACTACAATTCCGAACCGCCTCAATTTTATTCCTTGGCACAAAGATATTATTTTTATTTCTTTTACATACTTCCAAGATAGATTCTATTATATTTTCAAGATTATCACCTAATCCATCTAATGGTATGGTGCAAATCAAAGCAATCTAATTTAAAAAAAAANAAAAAAAAAGTAATTATCGTTAATGTATATTTAATTCTTACCCTCTTTGTTGATGGAATTCTTAATCTATCCACTTTAACATTATATCCTAACTTTTCACATAAGCATTTTAAATAACTTAAATAGTTATTATATAAGGATGTTCCCTGAGCACCAAAAATTTTATCATTTTTCTTAACAAATTCATTTGGTAGTCTTATAAATTTACCATAAAAATCAAATGGACAACATGGTAGGAGAAAAAAATTACATTTTAAGCGTGAAGCCATTATTGGTATCCATGGTGTCAATTCATCACTATGATTACCTATCAAAAAATCACATTCTTTAGGTATTCCAATACTGTTCCTATCATTACTAGAAGGGACTAATGTTTTCTCTATCAAATTACATCCATCATCAATAAATTTTTTCCATATCTTTCTAGATCTTAAATCTATTCCTATACCTTTATACCCTTCTTTTCCTAAGATATATGATAATAAACCGTTACCACATCCTACATCAACAAAACACTTTGGTACTTCATTAAAAGTTTTCCATAATTCACTTAAATATGCTGAAATTCCACAATCTTCATAAACAAACTTTAATGGATCAGTTTTTTCAGTCCATGTTTCAACTATTTCTTTTCCTATATTTTCTTTAATATCCCTATATTTCAATGCATAATTTTCTGTATTAATCAATGATTCCATTGGTACAATTTCTTTCTCTAAATCTACACTTTTAAACCATTTTTCAAACCTTGGAAAAGCCACATCAACTAACCAAGCACATTTATTTTCATCTGTGCCCTTTTTGACTAATATTTGTAATTTATTACAACCGCTTTCTTCATCTATTCTTATTTGATACCAAACATCAACATGACTTTTAAACCATTTTTCAAACCTTGGAAAAGCCACATCAACTAACCAAGCACATTTATTTTCATCTGTGCCCTTTTTGACTAATATTTGTAATTTATTACAACCGCTTTCTTCATCTATTCTTATTTGATACCAAACATCAACATGAGAATGCTTTAACTTGTTGTTTAAATTAATACATTCAAAAATACATGATTTAGAATTTAGGTACTTCGAAAATTGATATATTTCATGTGAAAATACCTTACTTCTAGGAATTAATTTTTGAACAAGATAACATTCACTTTTATATTTTGTAGGTAGTGACTCAATTTTTAACACATCATCATGAGTTACAACACCAGCAGAGGATAATCTACGATTTATACAATGTGCTTGAAATCTCCACATGTCAATTAATGTTGTGAACCTTCTTAATATTTCTTCTTCCTCCATACTATCGATGGTACATTCACAAAGGATTGTTAATTCATCCATCCTGATAATTAAAAATTAGACTAAAATAAATGACATTCATATATTGGATAACGTTACAAAAAATAACTAATAGTACAATTAAACTAATTAAAATGAAAAAAGCTGAATATAATTTTGTTTTTTATATACAAAAAAAATATATACAATAAGAAAAAAAAAAGAAATCATCCTATCTTTGATATCTTAACTTCTTCCTTATGTTGTTCCCGTAATAATGCTTCCCTTTTTATCGCTTTTTTAACTATAATATCACAATCTTTAATGGTATGTTTACCTAAATTCATTATTAGAGAAACATCTTTAGGATCATCAAAATAAATGAAACTACATCCATACCCTCCCTCCACAATACTTTTAAAGGAGGGGAATTTTGAAAAATATTCTTTTATCTCATTTGTTGATATCTTCTTGTACGATAAGGGATATGATATCATTAAACAAGTGCTATCCATTTTATTAATTATTTCATCTGTATGCTACAAATAGTAAATTAGAAACAGTGTATAAATTTGTGGGGAGAAAAAAAAAAGTTTTATAATTTAGAATAAACTTACTGTTATATTATTTCTAATAGTTGAGATATTAACTTTATTATTTCCTATTGAATGGGGATTATCATGGAAACATCGGATGGTTGAGACATTATTAGTAAAGGTAACATAACCAAAACCACGGCATAAATTTGTACTAGCATCCCTCATTACTTTAATACTTTGTATCTGACCCCATCGTGAAAAATAATCATAGAAGATTTTATCTGAAATATTTTCATTCAAATTTGTCACTATCAATTTAACAGGTTCGCTATTTGGTTTAAATATATCTTCATAGTACATTGTATAAATAAATATGGAAAAATAAATATGATTTGAGAGTAAACAAAATATTATTTTCAAATTTTCTCAAACATACAAAGTTCCAACTTCTTACAAAAACAATCCACTTAGGAAAAAAGCGTTAATTTTTTATACCTCTTATGTACTGGTAGGGTGACGTAAATATATATTATATATGGAATATAAACACAAGACTTAAAGATATACCGTAATATTTATTTGCATTATCATTTATTATATATAATTAGAATACAACCAAAAATATCTCTAAAACATAATTTCATCTCAAGCAAGAAAAGATTGAAAAAGTAAGAAAAAAAAAATTAATTTTTCCTTACACAACTACCACCACAAAAGTTTTATAATTTAGAATAAACTTACTGTTATATTATTTCTAATAGTTGAGATATTAACTTTATTATTTCCTATTGAATGGGGATTATCATGGAAACATCGGATGGTTGAGACATTATTAGTAAAGGTAACATAACCAAAACCACGGCATAAATTTGTACTAGCATCCCTCATTACTTTAATACTTTGTATCTGACCCCATCGTGAAAAATAATCATAGAAGATTTTATCTGAAATATTTTCATTCAAATTTGTCACTATCAATTTAACAGGTTCGCTATTTGGTTTAAATATATCTTCATAGTACATTGTATAAATAAATATGGAAAAATAAATATGATTTGAGAGTAAACAAAATATTATTTTCAAATTTTCTCAAACATACAAAGTTCCAACTTCTTGTACTGGTAGGGTGACGTAAATATATATTATATATGGAATATAAACACAAGACTTAAAGATATACCGTAATATTTATTTGCATTATCATTTATTATATATAATTAGAATACAACCAAAAATATCTCTAAAACATAATTTCATCTCAAGCAAGAAAAGATTGAAAAAGTAAGAAAAAAAAAATTAATTTTTCCTTACACAACTACCACCACATATGTATTTTCTTAATATATACGAAACTCTCATTAATATAAAATAGTAAGAAGGAAATATATATTACTAAATCCAATTATAAACTATCTTAAAACTTTATAATTAAATGCATATTCAATTAAAAATTTTAATGAGTGCCGATACCATACATATATATATATATCAAAAACCTTAAATAACAACAACCAAATAGAATTCTTCTTTTTTTCTCCTTCAGGATTAAATTATTAACATTATCATAATATATATATATATATATATTATTATACCATCAACCAAAGAAGGATGAATGAATATATTATTTTATTTTTACTTTTTTTGCCAAAGGATGATTAAAAATTTTTAACTTTATTTAATCCTATTTATCACATAGTATTTTTTTTCTTCTCTTACTCCATTATTATGTTTTTTTTGATATAATATTACATATATATATATAGTTAATCCTTTAATTCCCTTTACACTTATATAGATTATTAAAATTATTAATTTTTTTTCATTAATTGATAAATAAAATATGATGGTAAAAAGTAATTTTTTTTATTTTACCGAATATATATTAATTATCATATGTAGTTATTAAACTGATAGTATTATATTTTTATTTTATGTATAATATTAAATTTTAATTATTTTTTTGCCTTCTTTAAATTCTCCTCAATGGACGTTAAATCAATATAAGTTGGATCAGCCATGTTAGTTTCAATTTTTTTACCTCCACCTTTGGTTACATCTGTATTTGTTCTCTCTGTCTTTGTTTTAGTATCTTCTTCACGTTTAGATTTATCTGTGGGTGCTGGTAATGTTGTTGGAGGCGCAATAACTCTAGCCTTATTAACATTTAATTGTTTATCAACTTTTTTTACATTTTTACTTAACTCCCTTTCAACCTTATCTACTCCACGTCGACTTGGAGTTATTGTCGATTGTTGATTTGGTACACATTTTTGTGTATGAGTATGATAAAATTTATAACAGAATCTCCTGTGAGCATGTAGTATAATGATTGTTGATACCAATCCAGCAACAAAATTAATTATTAAGAATAATATTATTTCCATTTTATTTCTCCTGGTATTCTGATGATGTAACTGGAAAAATAGTTTACCAACTCAATTATGTATAATTATAGAGATAAAAATTTAAATTTTACCTATTATTCATATATGAGATAAATAATTAAAAAAGTTAAAGTAAAAAATTAATGAAGTATTTTATTTATTATACAATCAGTTAAATAAATATTAGAATAAATGATAATGTTAATAATGTTCTTTTTACTTTTTTCCTATATTTATCTTACATTTGATTTTAAAAAGAAAATTCTTTAATTGACACATTGAAAATTAATAATTTTTCTAATTACCTTCTTCCACTAAAAACACATATCAAAATTGTAAAAAGATATCAAGCTTTCTTCTTCTCCTCATTTTTACTGTCCTCCAAGTTGTAAGCTTCCAAATTTTCGTAACTTTGATCCTTCTGCCCAAAGAATGTTGATAATATTTTACCTTTTAATCCTAGAGAATCATTTGTATCGAATAATATTGTAGCTGCTACAGCACCAGTTATGAAGACTCCTAATGATACTAATGTAAGATGGGCCATTATTAATATTATATGTTTATTATGAATTTTAAATATTATTATATAATTCTAGTTTGGTAATAGGAAAAGAAATTTTTATATAATATTTAATTTTTTAAAAATTAGTTTATTAACATTCTCTTATTTAAAATAGTGTCATATAAAGTCTTTTAATCGAATATATCTTGTTTGTATGTGTGTGATATTTGTTTATTACTTGTATTATATTTAATTTTTTTGATTTATAGTATTTTATAGTGATATTTAAAAGAGGAAGATGATAAGGATTATGCTTGTTACAATTTCATCACTTTTTTTCTAAGATTAAACTTATTACATACCAAAGTTTTTTGTCTTGCTGTATATATAATTATAAAACAATTTACATCATTTATAACTTCCTCCTTTTTCTGTGTCTCAAAAAGTTAAATAATATAATTATTGAAAAGAGTTCAATTATAAAAAATAAAACAATTTCATTATTAATTATTTTCTTTTAAATTTTTCAAAATAATATCTACATATACAATTATTCATAATACTTCTTCGAAAAGGAAAGATATTATAGAAAAAAATTATGTCACTTGAAAGCTTATATGATATCATCCATAACAACATTATTATATATATCCACACATAATAATTAAGATTATATAGTAATATATCTTCAACAGGAGAACATTTAGAATTGTTTTGTAACTAATGGAGATATTTGTTTTAGAAAGTTAAGAAAGAAGGACGTTTGTGTGGTAGTTTTTTTTTTTTAAATTAAGATCCATTTCATTTTTATTTTAAAGAAAAATTGACCATTAAGATTTTAAAAGGGTTTTTTTTTTATTACATCATTTTATATTTTTGGCACTTTTAGCATTTTACTTTAACTATTAATTTCATTATTTCTTTAAGATGTTAAATTTAATATGTATAGTTAAAATAAAATTTTTACTATATAATATCTTTTATTGAAAATTCAAATATTTAATAATGGCCTTAAAAATAAATCTTTTATTTCTTATTACCAATTCTTGTCCTTTTTAATATTATTTGAAATTAAATACATAACTCAACCTTTGTATATATTATTTAAATCTAATATTTACATTTTGTTAAATATATATCATTTTATTATATATCTACATTTTTTCATCTGCCTTCAACAGACAAAAATATATAATAAAAATGTGGAAGTAAAAAGTTTTAACATAAAAATTTCAAAAATTGAAACCACCATCTATATACATATAGATATACTTTTCTAATTGAATATTCTCCTCCAAATGCCAATAAAAATTTTCTACATGTTGTAGGGATAGATTTATAAACGTTATAAATTATGAATGATATATTTTTTAATAATAAATTTTTCATGTTACAAGTCAAACATTATAACTCTTCAATCACAATGAATTATTTAGTGAATATTAATCTGTCTACAGTTACTCTTATTTGCTACATCGTCTCCTTTAATGAAGTTAAATTATCTACTACTTTTTAGAATACATGTATATATAAATGTATCCTACACATTTTTGTTGCATAAATATATGTATCATTACACAACAAGGTGAAAAATAGTTGTTTATATATATATATATATATTATACATATTCAAAATTTATATAACTTCCTTTACATATTCCAGAAGTTGTTATTTTTACTCTTTCATAGTGTAATTAAATTTTATGTAATCACTTCTCTCTTTACCTCCTTTAAGAAAATCACAAAAGGAAGAATTTTATCTCCATTCTCCTTCTTTGTCTACGAAATTTTTTTTTAGAGGCATACTTCCTTCTCAGACTTTTTTTTTAAATACAATTTTTTATTTCTTCCTTCCTTATTAGGATCAATTTAAATAATTATTATTACTCATTATAATTTCTGATTAAATACAAATCACCTATATTTGTATTCATATGCCGTGAATTTGAATAAACTTTATTCCTCAATATAAGTAGATATTAAAATTTCTATCCATTTACTTAGAAAATTTCTAATTATCAAATAAACAATTTAATTTATTTTTTTATCATTTATCTTTACTTTTGTTTTATGATGTATCTTATCCTTTTCATGTATTCATGTAGATATACACATATATAAAACTATAATAGGATATAAAAACCATTACAAGATTTTTTTAATTGTACTTTAACATAAAAATATAAAGATTTTTTTTTTGTGTCCAAAATGTGTATTGTCTTATTTTGATAACATACAAAGAAAGTTCAATGATATTGAATTTTTCAAAATCTAGCAAAAAAAGAATATTTAAAAGGCACATATATAAACATTATTTTTTCATTAAAAAGCACAAGAAAATCTTTTCTCTTCTTATTTTTTAATTTTGTATAGAAAACAAAAATAATAATACTAAACTTTAAATTATTTCAAATTATTGAAGCCATAAGTTGAAGAATTTTAATTTTTCCTCCTTCGAGTTCTTCTTCCAATTCTTTTATATATAATACATTATTATTACATCTCAATATGTATATACATAGATTAAATATCTAAAAAATCACAATTTTTTATTATTATATATTTATATAAATATTTTTTTATATATATAATATTTTTTTTTGTAAATTAATTCAATCTTTCTCCTCCCATAATATATATATACATCAAATGTACAACAACTACATTTAAAAACATCTTTGCCTAAAGTGCCAATATTTTTTTAACATTAATATATTTATATTGAATTTATTTATATTACACATGTGTATTATTATTAATATATATTATTTTCATCTATTTTTATTATTACAAAAGTTTATTTTTATATGTAAAAAGAATTATTTTTATCAATACTTTTTTCCACGTACATGTACATAATAAGAATTAACATAATAAGAAGATTATTTATGTGTATACTATATTTTATAAAGATTTTTTAAAAATATTAAACTATCTCTTTGCTTGAAATGCTTATGAAACCTCCTCCACACATTAATAACAATCATTCCTTCCAATGTAACGTAGGTGATGGGTTTTGTTAAAAAAACTTGTTAATTATAAAATAACCTATTCTCCTTATCATTAAGAACAAAAAATATTTCAAAGACACAAAAATTTCCTAATAATATTTTTTAACTTTAATTAATCTTTTTTTATCTATAACTATAATTAACACATCTTAATTAACAATTTATTTTATTCCACAACAAAAAATATCAAAATAATTTTCACTTTCTTATTAATTTATATTTTCTCTTATTGCCAACCAAGTATGATTCTAACATCCACAATATTTTATACATCCATCCGACATTCTGATACAAATATAATATACTTACTTACATCAGGTGCTTTTATTTTTTTTATTCCTATTTTAACTTTAAACATTTTCATACATATGATTATAATTATATTTAACACTTCTTTTCATCTTCATCTTTTTTTTTAAAGGTTCAATTTCAATATTTATAATTATAATAAATATATAATATTGTATTTTTAAAACATTTCTAAAATTGGATATATATATATATTTTATTTATAATTAATGAGACACACCTTAGGAGGGGAAAAAAGTTTAAAATAGAAAGAAATATTTATAATAAAAAAATATATTATTTAAAATAATTATTAAATAGAAAAGGAAAATAAGATAAAAATATGACAGAAGTATTGTATCCAGATGACAATATACGAACTATTTTAAATGATTCAACTCCATTCCAGAAAGAGGTTAGTTATTTTTTTTATTTATAAAAATATTATAAAAAAAGAATTTTGTTATTTGTACTAATAGCTAAAAAAATATTAAAAAAAAACTATTAATATACATTTATTTTTTCTAGTCTTTATTAACAGCATTAATGCAGAAGGAGGAGATTTTTGAAGTTTTGCCACCACCTAATCATGAAGATACCCATGTTTTAACAATGGCTATTTGTTATATGTTACTTTTCCTAATTGGTATTTGTGGGAATGTTGCCGTGATGACTACGATTTATCATGTTGTTAGATCACAAAAAACTACTATTGATAATACTTTAATTTATGTTATCGTTTTATCATGCGTCGATTTTGGTGTTTGTATGTCACTTCCTTTTACTGTAATTGATCAGGTTAGTTTTTTTTTTCGACTGGATAAAAATAATATTAATTTTAATAGATTCTTGGATTTTGGATGTTTGGATCTGTCCTATGCAAACTTCATGCTGTTTTAGAAAATTTTGGAAAAATTCTCTCATCTCTCATCCTAACAGCTATGTCATTTGATCGTTATGCTGGTGTATGTCATCCACATAAAAAATATTTAAGATCAAAAAAACTTGCCATCATTATTCTTGTTGGTTTAGCAGTTTATGCTCTTGTTACTTTATGTCCTCTATTATTAAATTTCTCAGCTAGAGAGTTGATTCTCTTTGAGAAGGAAACAGCTCCATATAAGATAACAAGAATGAGAATTGAAAAATGTACCATGAGTAATATGAGTTCATTTAGTTTTTCTACATTCACAATTTATCAATGCGTTTTGTGTTACATTGTTCCATTAATTTTGGTTGTATTTTTTTATACAAGACTCTTATCAAGATTAAGGCATCATGCGAGGCAATTTAAGGTTTGTTTCTTGAGTTAAAATATTATATAAGTGTACTCTTGTAGTCATCACAAATACCGTTATTAAGAATATCAGTATATACAATGATGGTATCCTGTTTCTACTTCCTTTGTTGGACGCCATTTTGGGTTGCAACGACATTAGCAGTCTACCTGGAATATGTTGAAGAAGGCCAAGGATCCAGTGCTGTACCACATTTTTTTGTCTATGCTATGTATTTTATTCATGCACTTCCATTCACCAATTCAGCTGTTAACTGGATTTTGTACGGAGCATTAAATAGTCAGTTACAACTAAAACAAAGATCAAGTGGTGGTAATTTTAGGAGTGAAATAACTAATAATGGTATTCAATCAAATAATGTTACCAATCAAGGTATAAGCGTTAAACAACACCTTCAAGGGAGTATAAATAATAATGAATATTCAGTAAATAATTCAAGAGTATGTTTTTTTAATTTGATAAAAAAAATTTCAATGAAATTTATTTTTTAGATATCATACAAATTAAGTAGTTCACCATCCATGAAAGAGGCTACCTGCACAACAAAATCAACAGGTAAAGAAAAATCATCCTTCCTTTCAAATGGTGGTACCAGATTTTCAGGAGTTTTTCAAAGTAAATCAATTAATATAAACATTATTGATAATTCATTACCTCCATCAACGAAAAATGATGACCTGAAGGAAGATGATGAGGTGGATACATTGAGTGATAAAAGTAAAGAGAATTTAATTATTATAGGGTATGATGGTGATTCAGAGGGAACATTTTTATAAAATAGATATATATCATACAATTTTTTAAATTAATTATTTATAATTTTTTTAATATTTTATATGTACAATATAACTATATATATATATATATTTTACAATTAATTTAAATAAATAAATCAATTTTTTTTACAATCATAAGAAGGAGAGTAAAAAAAAATAATATGTGACACAGGAGAAAGGCAACATGATTCCAATCAACAAAAATCAACAATAGAAAGTCTTTTAAAACAATTTTCTGTTTTCAACTGTCGACCAAATGTATAAAAGAGTTGAAACAATATAGTCTAATTATTTTTAATATTTTCTTCACGAACTAATCAACTACTCTAATATTTTTTAAAATAACTATGTCTGTATTAACTTGTTTTGGAATTAAACCAAGGAAAACTAAAAAGCTTAAATTAAATTCATTGCCTGATGAGATGCTTGTCAACATCTTTAAATACCTTGATTGTAGAAGTTTAAGGAGTGTTAGATTGGTGGCAAAAAGATTTTATTACATTATCGATAATAACATTACAAAGATGCAAAGACCAAAAGTTGAGTATCTTAATATTTCTGATAGAGATATCTTCTTCCATGTTTATGCAGATCTTATTTATACAAGATTTGATAATAATATTGTTACGATAAGACAAGTAAGTTTATTTGTTTTTTATATTATATTTTTAATTATAATTATTATTTTTAAAGTTAAAAGTTGAGGAAGAAAATAAATTGATAGGGTATTTCAAGTACATAGATACAGAGGAGATGAAAAATTTAAATGTTTCATGCCACAAAGATCCCAAAATATTCATGTTTCTTGGTAGAGTTTTTAAGGATGGTTTTTCAGTTAAAACATTGCACCTATCAATTGAAAGAGATGAATGTTTTGATTATGTTGGTAAATTATTTGATAATATCAAATCATTCAAGATAGTTTATTTTGAACCATTCTTTTCCAATTCTAACAAAATACAAAGTAAAGTTTTACCATTAGTATTAACATCATTGGAGAAGAATGGTATATATCAATTTAAAGGAAAAAATATGGGATTATCTCCCGTAATAAGTGAGCTTATAAAAAATAATTCGAGAATTGAAAAATTATCTTTTTACACGTCAAAAACTCGTAATGATGACGATATAATAAAGATAATAAGGAAATACATTAAGAATGCTACCAATTACCATGCTTTTATGGAAATAAAAAATTGTGGTGACTTTTTTCTTATCTTTCAATTAGATGATAATAATTATGACTATATTTATGATCAAATTGAATTACACTTTAACAATTCACCCTTTTCATTACATATAAAGTATGACAGTGAATCCAATGTTTTGATTTTCCCTGTTTTTACTGATTGTAGAAGTTGCAGTGGACAAGTTAGCATGAAAATTTACTTAAATAATAATTTAATGAATTTTTACTAACTATTTAACATTTTTTGTTTTATAAAATAAAAATTCAAATTTATTTAATTTTGTGAAAAACAAATATTTTGCAGATTAATACTTTTCGCTTAAATCACTCTTTTTTTTGCATCCATTTGCAAATAACGATTTTTTAAATATAAAAAAAAGTTTATACAAAGAAAGAAAATTAGCAAATCAGTTAAATATTTACATTAGATAGAATATTTATACAAAAAGGTTTCCTTCTCTCTCTCTTTCTTTCTTTTGATATAAAATTTTATAATCATGTTGATATTTTTCGTTGATAATAATGCTACATATATATATGTTTTGAAAAAAAATTGACATGTACATTTATTTATATAAACGATGTTACATCAAAAAAGAAGAATACTAATCTATCACATTTATTCGTGTGTGGTTTTTAGCGTTATTTGTTAAAATACCTTATAATATTTTGTTTGTTATATAGTTTGTCTATACTTTTTTATGTTAATTATTATGATAAAAGATTGTTTCATTATCAGCGGAATAATCAAAACAATAGAATTTATAAAGATGAATCATTAAAAATAATCAAAATGATAATAGCTTTATTGTTCATATTATAGATATTATTTATTTTGTAACTATGGGGAAGAACATTATAATAAATGAAAAGTACAATGGGAAAAATGTTTTCGTTAATATTTTCTTTTTTTTTTATCAAAAATGACTATTATTTTTAAAACATTTAATCTTTCATTTTTCTAAATTTGTAAGTTATATATTGTTATTATTTAACAAAATTTTAATAACAATAAAACGCCCATCCTATATTTTATGTTGTGTTTTAAAATTTAATTATAATAATAAATTCTTTCACCAATCATATGTATATAATAAAAATATTTTTTAAACAAAATTACTGCCTTTCATTTATCCCCATCTAGACAAAAAGTGTAACATATTTAAACTAAAAAGAACTTTCCATAAATATCTATATTTTTTTTACTAATAATATTAACTCCTAAAAAGTATACATATAGATATTTATTAGCTTAAAGAAAAAAGTATTTGTTTTGTATACATTATATATATATACTATATCATTATATAAATTTTCATTGCCTCCCTTATTATAAAAGAAGGCAATCTCCATTTTTACAAACTTTTTTGAGTATGATTTTTTTCAACTTCAAGTCAAAGTTTTATACATATATATTTAAAGTTTTAAAAGAAAAATTTTTCAAAAAATTATTTTCAAATATTTATATTCTCCTTTAATCGATGGAGAAGAAATAATATATAAATATATTTATAACAACTGTATCATTTTGATGACAAAAAAAATATTCATCCATTTTGTTTGAAGTGAATTTTATTTTTTGAGCATTAATAATGATTTAAAGAAAATAATAATAATTTTTTATTATGTGTTAAATTATTTTTTAATTTATAAATAACTTTTGATATATGTTATACATATTTATTTCTAGGGAATAAATTTATTTTTATTACATTTTTATACATCTATTTTCTCCATCAAAGAATAGTTGATTAGGAGAAAATTTTTTTTAGATATTTATTACAAAATAATATATTATATATATATATATAACTTTGATTATTTTTTAATGCATATCTTCACTTTTTAAAATTTGTCATTTATTTTAGTATAGGTTATTTATATGTCGTCTTAATGATTTCGCAATACTTCTAAGCATATATCCACCTAACAAAAGTGTTAAATGAAATTTGGTGATTATTATTTATTAGAATAAACATCACAAAAATAATAATTTAATTTTTAATATCACTTATTTTTGATAAATAGGACACTTATATACATACATTTAAAATTCTATTTCGAGACTCGTGTATACAAAAACCTCTAACACTTCATTTTTTACCATTATGTCATTATAAGATTATCTTAATTTATATTAAAAGATAATACATATTGATTGTTATTAATTATAATAAATTTATACTTCAGAATAAAAATAAAAACATTGATTAATTTTCATTTGTAAAAAGGGTGCATGTTATAACACAATATATATTTGTATATGTCTAATAGATATGTTTTTAAAAGTATCTATATATAGGAATGATATTGAGATTTATTATAATTATTTTATTACTATGAGTATAGTAACAAATTATAGTCATCCTTTATTTGATCCTTTATTTATTAGTATATTACTTTTCCATACAACGTAAATGCCGCCATATATTTAATAGGTATTAATAGTTTAATGAATAAATTGTCACAACGTTGTACTTTTTCCCAAAAAGATTTATTAATCTCTCAAGACTTTTTTGTTCTCTCTTTAAATGTGTGCGTATCATTTTTACTAAATTCGATGACAAAATAATTGTTTGTTTAAGAGTACTTAATTGGAAATCATTATATCATGAATTCAATAAGTATAGAACACCTTCCAGACGAACTTTTATCAAATATATTTTCATACGTTGATTGGAAGACTCTTAAAAATGTTAAATTGACATCGAGAAGATTTTACTACGTCACTACGTATAATCAGGAAAGAATGATTAAACCAGAGGTTGATGAAATATTGCTTAACAATACTGAGTATAATATGTGTATGGAGTGTTCATATGGATATAGGAATGCAGAAAATGAGTTGGATAGTAGGAAAGTGGTAATATTTATTGTTTTTTATTTGAATTTTATAACAATTTATTATTTTATAGGTTGATGTTCGTGATAACGAAATAGGAAAAATAGTTAAAAATCTCAAAATAACCAAAGCAAGTCGCATAAGAATATGCATTACCAAAAATGTACAAATGTTCCAATTATTATCTTCTCTTTTTGAGGAAGGAATAGTTGCATATTCATTAACAATATCTGTAAAAGAAACTCAAGGATATGAGGGATTAATAATGCTATTGGGAAAAATTAAACATATTGAAATTTTATCTATTTATCCATTATGTCTGTTATCACAGGAAGTACCAGATTTCATTACCTTACCATGTATAAAGACATTGACAACCTTTGACATCTATGAATGTCCATGTACAAATTTTGCTAACAAAGGAATGATCGAAAAATTAATTAATGAAAATACTGAATTATATACCTTATCTTTATACACAAATAGATACTGTTTATCACAAGAACTTATTAATACAGTTAAAAGAACTCCTATGGTAATGGATAGTAATAATAAAACATGTGTTGATCATGATTTTTCCTTTGAATTTGGAACCACTAACTTTGCTAATACAAAGAATATGATTGAAGCATATTTCAGTAAAGATCGTTGTAGCTTTGATGCTGTTTATGACATCATGCTTGATATATTAAAATTATCAATATCAGTCGCTTGCAAAAATTGTAATGAAGATAAAGTCATCAACATTAATGTTGATGAGAGGTTCATCTTCTCCTCTCAATACTGTCCCAGAGGTGTTGAAATTATGTACCAAAAATTGAATGAATAAGATAAATTGCAATAATATATGAATGTATATTTATTTTTTAATTCCAAATATTTTAACAGGTTTTCATTTGGTTGTTTAAAATAAATTTTTTTGAATATTAAAAAGTGTTAAGCATTGGATAAAATATTCAAAATTTAGTTATGCTAAATGCTTTAAAAGCATCTCTTTTAATAACTTCTAACTCATTAATTTAATTGTAATTAGTTTACATTAATAAATAATGGAGAAGAAGAATGAGAAGGATTCAAAGAAGAAGGGACGTAGGCAACAGGAAGGAGATAAAAATGTTGGTGAAAAAAAAGATAAAAATGATGAAAAAAAGGGTGAAGAGAATCCTCCACAATCAAAAGAGATACCAAAGTTTGATGCTAAACCTCATCTTGATCCTAGAATGATTGGTGCAATCACAAGTTTATCATTACATTATCAGGAGATTGTACAACCAATGGTTGAAAATCATTCGTACAATATAATTTCAAATAAGGCTCCAATTACTCCTGCTACATTAATAAATAAGCCGACTATACTAGTTATTGGGCCACCACAATCTGGAAAGACAACTCTTATTAATTATTTCTTTAATAATGATGAAGATTATACAAAGAAATGTGATACTTTAAAAAATTCAATGAATAATTTTACACACATTATGAATGGACTTTCCAATGCACATTTCCTTCCCTCTCAAGCGGTTAGCAATATTTTATGGCCATTCAATAATATGTTTGAACTTAGTAAGGAAAATGATGGGACACAATTACAATTAGTAACTTTAATACATCCATTGTTAAATGATATAAATTTTATTGATACACCTGGTATATCCAAAAAATTTGCTGAATCATCAAAGTTTGAAACAGGATATATGTCTTTATTAAATAGTTTATTGGATCGTGTTGACCTTATTCTCTTTATTGGTACTCCAGAAACTCTTAAGGAACCTATTGGTATGGTAAGTTACTTTTTAAATTATTTATTAATGAATATTTCATTAGGTAATAAGTGAATTAAAAAATGTACAATTCAAAACAATATTTCTTCTAAATAAAACTGAACAGTTTAAATCAGAAAAGGACTTACAAAAAGCAAAGAATACCTACAAAGAATTTTTATCATTTTATATTAAGGAGGCAGAAACAATTATTTATGTAACTTCTTTATCAAAAAATAGCAAAAATGGAAGTATTAAAGAGGTTCATGATATAATACAAAGTGATATGAAAGCAATGATGGAAAGAATTAATAAATTGCCAACATCTTATAAAATTACCAGAGTAACATCAATGATGAAACATACTCTAGAGGTATTTCTTGTAGCAGTGGTACAGGATGAATTGTTAAAAAGAGCTAAAAGACAATGGGCTCATATAAATATAAAACCTAGTGAAGTACCAAATTTTTCTAAAGATTTTGTTGAAGTTGGTGGTGGAGTAAAGTTTATTGAAGATAATAAAGATTTATTTGGTAGAATTATTATAAAACTTGATAGAAGTAAATGGAATAATTTAAAGGTAGATCAAGTTAATGCTATTAAAGCTTTCTTAACACTTAATCTTCCCTATCTTATGAGATGTGCTAATGAGGAACCAGAAGTATTGGTAAAATTTAGTTTACCAGGTATTGGTAAGAAGGAAGATAAACCATCTGAAAGAACACCAAAGAAAAGAATAATTAAGGAAATAAAAATTGATTTACCCAATGAAGATGACGATGAAGATGATGAAGAGGAAAATGGAAAGAATAAGGATGGTGATATGAAGAAAAAGAAGAAAGGTAGGCAAATAAAATTGAATGCAAAAGTTCTCCAACAACTTAATTCTTGAAAATATATATTTAATTTAAAAATCCATAATTTAAACAAAATACTGATGACTTTAATTATACTATTTTAATAATAATAAAATATATGTTTAATTCTAACATTTTAAATTATTTTAACAATTGAAAAGTAATCCTTCTGACGTTTGAAAAAATAAATACGACCAAATATACATAACGTCTTAAAAAATAAGTATCGATCTTAAAAAAACTACACCGATTTTGAAAATTAATGTTGATTTTCAAATGAATATATACATTCATATGTTATAAGACATGCTTTTAGTAACATTTATACAAAACAAGAAAATAGATTTCACTTAAAAAACTAACAAATTTTTCATAAAAATTTATCATAAAAATATCTTCTTATCGTTTAATAAAAAAATTCATCTAAATTAAAAAAAGTGACTATTTCATTTATTTTGGTGCAAGCATATCTTCTGGTTTAACCCATTGCTTGAATTGTTCTTCAGTAAGGATTCCAAGTTTAACAGCTTCTTCCTTAAGAGTTGTACCATTCTTGTGAGCGGTTTTGGCAATCTTAGCAGCATTATCATAACCAATATGTGGATTGAGAGCGGTAACAAGCATAAGAGATTCATTAAGGATTTTCTTAATGTTATCTTCATTTGCTTTGATACCATCAACACAGTTTTTGGAGAAAGATACACTTCCATCAGCAATAAGACGAATAGATTGGAGGACATTCTTAACAATCATTGGTTTAAAAACATTTAATTCAAAATGTCCATTTGATCCACCAACAGTGACAGCAACTTGATTTCCGAATACTTGAGCAGCAATCATCGTTAATGATTCACATTGTGTTGGATTAACTTTTCCTGGCATAATAGAACTACCTGGTTCATTTTCTGGAAGTGAAAGTTCTCCTAATCCACAACGTGGTCCAGAACCTAAGAAACGAATATCATTGGCAATTTTCATTAATGATGTTGCAATAACATTAAGAGCTCCATGAACTTCAACCATTGTATCATGAGCAGCAAGAGCCTCAAATTTGTTTGGTGCAGTTACAAATGGAAGACCTGTTAAAGATGATACAGTTTCGGCAACCTTTTCAGCAAATCCAATTCGTGTATTTAATCCTGTACCAACAGCAGTACCTCCAGCAGCTAATTGATAAAGATGTGGAAGTGTATGTTTGACACGTTCAATTCCATTTTCAATTTGTGTAACATAAGCAGAGAATTCTTGTCCTAGTGTCAATGGAACAGCATCTTGTGTATGAGTACGTCCAATTTTGATTATTTTTTCAAATTCTTTTGCCTTTTTGTTAAGAGAGTTTTTTAATGTTTCAAGAGAAGGAAGAAGACGATTGTTAATTTCCATTGCAACAGCAATATGCATAGCAGTTGGAAAAGTATCATTGGATGATTGTGATTTATTAACATGATCATTTGGATGTACTGGTGTCTTTGATCCCAATTTTCCTCCAAGAAGTTCAATAGCTCTATTTGAAATAACTTCATTAACATTCATATTTGATTGTGTACCAGATCCTGTTTGCCAAACAACAAGTGGGAAATGATTGTCAAGTTTTCCGGCAATTACTTCGTCAGCAGCTTGAACGATAGCATTACTAACATTTTTGTCTAATCCAAATTGTGTATTGACAATAGCAGCAGCTTTTTTAAGATAACCGAATGCATGAACAACTGGGAGAGGCATTCTTTCTTCTGGTCCTCCAATCTTAAAGTTCATAATCGATCTACATATTTATTATTTAATATTGCCAACATAAAATAATTAAACATACCTAGCAGTTTGAGCTCCATAGTACTTGTCAGAAGGAACCTTTAATTCACCAAAAGTATCCTTTTCAATACGAAATGAATCAGAAGCCATTGTACGTAAAAAATTGTTTTTATTCTTCTGCAAACAACCAATAATATTTTTAGAAAGCATCTCTAAAATGTCAGTATATATATAGGCAAATTGTTAGTGACACGCAACAGAGAACATAAGGAAAATGTTTATTCAAAAAAATACTTGTCATAAAGAAGAAGGAGATAGAGAAAAATTCACTATATATTTTAATGTTCTCACTCCCAACTGCCATCATTATTTCAAAGTAAAAAAAAAATTTAGTATGTTCGTGAGGCCTCTTTTGATACGTGACTTTTTAAAAATTTTGAATCCCTATGAATTTTTCTTTTTATATAATCGTACATGTGATGCGAGACTTCTTGGTGGCAATAATTAATATTTGTTTAAATAAATATAATTGTAGATACGGAAAATGATAAGTGATAATAATTTTGGTTTTATATAAAAGGTTAGATTGAATCAACAATAAAATAAAGTTTTATTTAAATGTAATAATTATGGGGAACATATAATAAAAAACGAAATATTTCAATAGTAAATATTAAAATAAGAAAGTATTATGAGAGAAAATGTTTCAGTAGAAGGCAAAGTAATAATCAACAGAGAAAAATGATATGAAATCCTATTAGGAATTTTGTAAACATTACTGGTCATTTAATTGGAAAAATATTTATGCTATGTTTTAAACATAATTTTTGGCTGCTTAAAAAGGTTCATAATTTTAATTTGAAATATAATTTTTTATTCCTTTTATTTTTTATTTGATTTGGATAAATAGATTCTAGAAATTTTATCTGTTTTTTATAATTAACAAAATGACAAGAAAAAGAAAAATTGATAGAGGTAAAGCAAATGAATCTCCAATACCTTCTGCTCCATCAGTTTGTGAAACGGATGATACTTTAAAAATTGCAGGTTTTGAATATAATTTCAATAAAATTTTAAATGATACTCGTTATGAGAGGTCTGATCTCTATAAAATAGTTCCAGCGAAAGGTAATTTTTAATTGCTCAAATAAATTTAATCTTCTGTTTTCATAGATATTAATTTGAATTATTTTCGCACATATGGAGCAGAGACACCAATTCTTGTTGATGGTACTGCACAAGACCTTGGTATGGTAATGCCAAATGAAGAGGAGTTTGATATTGATAAAATTGTTAATATTTGTGGAAAGGAAATGTTGATTGATGTTATAAAGGTTGGAAAATTTGAAACTATTAAAATGAGCCTTGAAGATTTTGCTACTTATTTTAAAAAGAAACCAGAAGAAAGAAAGGAACTCCTTAATTCCCTTTCATTAGAATTTTCTTATAATAAATTATTTGATCATATTAAATCACCAACATTTATTAGAGATATGGATTGGGTTATAAAATATTGGCCAGATATCTTAAAGTTTAATCAGTTGAAATATATTGAGAAGGAAGGAATCTTTACCAGGAAAACTCCAAATGTTCATAATTATTCTTTGGCTTCTGTTAAAAATTGTTACACTGATTTTCATATGGACTTTGGGGGAACTTCTGTATGGTATCACATATTAAAAGGAAAAAAAGTTTTTTGGTTAATACCTCCAACAAAAAAAAATATGGGAATTCATGAAGATCTCATGAAGGGTTGTAAAAGTGTTAAACAATTCTTAGGAGAACTTGTTGATGATTGCTTTAGAATTACCTTGAATGCGGGACAAACGTTTTTGATTCCTGCTGGTTGGATACATTCTGTTTACACTCCAATAGATAGCATTGTATTTGGAGGAAACTATATACATAGCTTATCTATACCATTGCAATTGGAAGTTCATAAGTCAGAAACGAGGAGTAGAATTGGAGAAGTCTATAAATACCCATTTTTTAATCAACTATTGTGGTATTCAGTTTCTGGTATCGTTGAGGAAGCTACATCATTAATATTTTTAAACAATTCACTAACTAATAGAAAAAAATGTAGTTTTGATGAGGACTTCTTTGAAAATATTACTATTGAGGAGTTTGCTAAGCAACAAAATGGATTACATGAAACTATCAAATTTTTTCTGAAAGACCAGGATTCACTTACTAAGATATTTAATAAAGAATATTTCAATCATCCAGAAGAATTTATTAAATATGATAAAGTTCGTACAGGAAGAAATGATAATGTTTCTTATGAAAATGATGAAGATTTTAAGAAATTGTTAAAATCTGATGTTATTGACAATTGGTGTGAAAAAGAAATTGAAGGATTTGCTGTTCTCCATAACTACTTAAATACACCATCTACAAAAAATGCAAAACTTATGGAACCAATTCCAGCAGGAATAACTCGTCCATTCTCATTGCTTAGAGCGTTTAAGGAAATTATAAAATTTGCAATGAAAGTTAAAGGGATGAATATAAACATTGAAGAATTAGGAGCTGCCGATGTCACAATAAGAAAAGAAGATGAGTTGGATGATACTCAAACAACTTCATTAGATGACACCCTAGAAGTTTCAAATGTTAATGAGGAGGTAAATGGCAAAGATGAAGATTATACTATGGAAGAGGATGAAGTTGATAATGAGAGTCTGATATGTCATGAAGATATTAAAGAGGAAGAAAATGTTGGAGATAGTAAAAAGGATGAAAATGTTGAAGATTGCAAAAAGGAATCAATTGTTGAAGATTGTAAAAAAGAACCAAATGTTGAAGAATATGGAATTGAAATTAAGAATGATGATAAAAAGGAATTTTGCAGTAGTTTAGAAAATAGTGAAAGCTTGACGACTGACCAAATTAATGTTTCTTCAATTGAAGAAGAAATTAACAATGAATCTAAGGAGGATAAAAAATCTGAAGAACTTAATTCTGAAGCTTCAAAACAAGATGACAACGTTTATAAGCCAGAAGACAATGTTTTGAAACTGGGTGGGACATCACATAGTTCCTTATACAAAAAGAAGGGTACAGATCAACGTAGAAAAGTTATACCAACAGCATCTAGGACATTAACAGAGAAAGTAGAGTGCTTAGGTTTTACTGATCCAAAAACATCATTAAAAATACCACGCCATCCAGGAGATGCTCATATAAAACCTCCTGAAAAGATGCTAAGATTATCAGATGATGTACCAAAAATGGGTTTTGAACCATGTCCAATATTAGACCATCAAGGTTTTCTATTAAAACCCAAATCACAATTTAAAGAAATTCTTAAGATTGATTATCCAAAACATTGTACGAAAAATACGTCAGAAATAGTAAAAAAGATGAACGAATTTCATAAAGTATGGAAATCGAACAGCCATAATGAATAAATATGTTTTTAAGTGTACTTATGATAATGTATATAAATAATTAAAATTATTAATTTTTACAAATTAAATCACAAATTGTGGATTTTTTTCATATCTTTATTTTAATAATAAATATTTTTTTTATACAAAAATTAACACTCTTCAATAACCACCTCACCAATGTGTAATTCTTTTTAGGACATACTTAAAAGTATTTTTTGTAAAGTATTTACTGATGAAACATATTTTTATTTAAATGGCTGAAGAAGGAACAATAGTGGTACTTGGAGATATTGGTCATTCTCCACGTATGTGTTACCATGCATTATCATTAGCCGATCATGGAGTTAATGTACAGATGGTTGGCTATTTAAATTCAAAACCACCAGAAAGAATAGCGAATCATGAGAAGATACAATTCGTCACATTTAAACAACCACCAGAGAATATTATAAAAAAATTACCAACTTCAATAGCATTAATATTTAAATTTCTCTGGTCAGGTATTTTTTTATTATTTACCTTAATATTTCGAACTTCTATATGGAGTACTTTCATTTTAATACAAAATCCACCTGGTATTCCAGTAATGGCAATATGTTACTTTGTAAGTTATTTTTTTCAAAAATGTATTTTTTCCAATAATTAGAGATTACCTTAATCCCTTAAAGTGCAATGTAATAAATTTTTATTCATAAATAGAAATATATTAAAAAGATATTATCAAAGTGGAGCAACACATTTGACATTGTGCACTTTAATATCTTATATTTATTGTATGGATTAGGTTTTATAAAATATTTACCACACAATTACCCTTGAATGTATGTCTATATATATATCAAATTATATCTCCAAAAATATATTATATAAAGAAAGGGAATAAGGATAAAAATAATTAAAACTTTTGCAAAAATAATAATAATAATAATGTCTCCAAAGGAGAGAAAAAGAGACAATATAAAATTACCATCTATTAAGATTTCTATGTATATACTTTATTTTTAGTAACATAACCATAATAGGATAATAATTTATTAATATTATAAACATTATATTTTGTAGGTCGCCAAGCTGAAAGGAGCTTATTTTATAGTTGATTGGCATAATTATACATGGAGTATATTGAATCAAAAATTTTCAACCAATAATAATATGATAGAAGAAAAGGAGATACCAATAGATAGTGAAAATGATAAATCACCATTTATTGGTACAACTAAAATGTATAATAGTAAAAGTATAGAAAAATTAATTAACCTAACCCATTGGTATGAAGGATTTTTTGGTAGAAGATCACATTATAGTATTTGTGTTTCGAAGGCAATGAAAAAAAACTTAAAAGATGTATGGAATGTTGATAGTAATGTATTATATGATAGAGCACCAAGTTGGAATTTTAAAAGATTAATGTCAAATGAGAAATGTGAATTTCTAAAAAAGTTATCTCATCAAAATGGTTTTGAATCTTTTCTTGATCAACATGGTAGATCAAAATTTGTTGAAGATAAAGAGAATGGTGAATTAAGGATTAGACAGGATAGACCTTTACTTCTCATATCATCTACAAGTTGGACGGAGGATGAAGATTTCAGTATTTTATTAGATGCTTTGGTTGAATATGATCAAGATTTAGGGAATGATTTACCTAATATTATTTGTGTTATAACAGGTAAAGGTCCTAAAAAAGAATATTATTTGAAGAAGATAAAAGATTTATCATTAAAAAAAATATATTTTATAACACCATGGCTTGAAGCATCAGATTATCCAAAATTAGTAGGATCTTCAGATCTTGGTGTATGTCTTCATACATCAACATCAGGAATAGATTTACCTATGAAGGTTGTTGATATGTTTGGATGTAAAACTCCTGTATTGGCTAAAAAATTTTTTGCAATTGAAGAATTAATTGAGGATGGCTTTAATGGATATCTATTTAATGATTCAAATGATTTGAAACAAAGACTAATTTCTCTTTCAACTGGTTTTCCATCATCATCAATTGTTAGTTGATTAATTAATTTTTTAATTTAAATTAACAAATTTTTATTTTATTTTTTTTCTTTATAGAAGCTGAACGAGTTACATTTTAACCTAATGAACCAAAATCATTTGACCTGGGAAGATAATTGGAATCAAGTTTTTTGGCCAATTCTAGAGGGTATCTCAAAAAGGAGATTTGACAAAGAAATTGAAGAAATGGGGTTAGATAAGGAGAATTATAATGATGATAAGAAGGAAAGGTAAACAATTTTCAATAATAGACCTATTGTTTCTTAACGAAAAATAAAAATTTCTCCATTTTTATTTAACTTTTCTATTTTTTTAAGTAAATAAAATAAACCCTTATACATTTTCAATTTCTTTTTTTTTTTATATCATGATGCCTATTTTTAAAGGCTATAAAAAGTAGTAATAATGCAAAGATGGATATAGTTTTTGGTTTATTAAATATATACACACCCATTATTAAAAGAATAACCCAGTAATTTTGAATGAACTATTATAATCATATATGGGTGTAGTTTATATGTGATCATGCCTTTAAAAAGAAAACCCTATATATCTTAAAAGCATAATTATTCCTTTCTATTTCTGCTAATTTAGATGTCTGTTGACCCTCTGAACAAATTATTCATCTTACCCTCATTTTCTTTTATCTATATTTTATAAATGACAATGGTGATATATTTTATTAAAATGTATAATTTTGACTTCTTTTTATTTGATATTAAAAATTGTTATATAAAGGCATCTTAATATAAATATATTGTGTAGGAGAGAGAGATATGAAGATAAATCTATCAAATGATCTGAATCATTGAATAGGAAGTGTCACTTTTATTATTCATGAATGCTAGTCTCCAGCCGACTGCACCTCGCTTCAGGCAGCCCTATTATGGGGTGCGCTCCACTTAGCCAGCGGTCAAAAGTAGGCCATGTTGTTAAGTAACAAGTATTGAATGACCATCTTAGGCGCTGATCAGTAGCGATATATTTGCTGCCCCTGTTTGCCATTACTATTTGTTGGATTGTCTTTTTCCTTTAATCATCTTCCATTATGTATACATATGAACATTTATAGTCTCTTTTGTAAAAGGATATATCATCTGGATTAAGATATATGTTTATACATCCATTCGATGTAGCCGTTGGTGGATGGTACATGAAGAAGTGTAACTGAAAAGGAAAAGAAAACTTCACATTGAAATAAAATTCAAGGCGTTAGTCTCTTTTTCTCTCTGATTTCACTCTCAGTCTCCCGATTTAGGCTATTTCATTTATGTATCTGGGTTTATTTACGTCAACATACACTTTTACTTTTGCTATGATCACTGATTCATAATCATTTTCTAGTATTACTTTTATTGTCTGTGACATAATTTTTATTTTTGATAACATCTATTTTCCCCTACATTTTCCCTATGCCATTCATTAACCTAAAGACCAATATTTACCTGTTACCATTCATCTTTAGTACTAAAATTTTTTATTCTCAAAATTAGCGCTAATTTTTGTATATTAATTTAAGCAAAATCAGCTATTTCCCTCCATATACATTCTTTCATCCTCCCCCTTATATATACCACGTTTTCTTTCTCTCATGATTAATAAATTCAAGAAATTGCAATAACTATGTGATAACAAATCAAAAAATCAAATTGTTTCATGTCTTTATTATTATTGTTTAAATGAACACTTATGCTATCTCGCTTTTTCTTTTATTAAATTACACTTTCCATAAATACATTTATTTTAAATTCAAATCACACTCTTTTTTTCTCAATATACCATAGACTAATTTTTTTGTTTTTTTTATATTCACATAAATGATATAAAAAGAGACTATTACACACATCTACTTATCTTCTACCTGCTATTAAGATTTTGATAACTGAACTACATATAACCAAATCAAGTAAACTTTTGACCGTACCATCATATAAAGATTAATCTAACAAAGACACATTTGTCACAAACATTCTCATAGATATATATATTCCAACATATACATTTATTCGTTAAAAAATTTTCCCATTCTAAATGAACACCTCTATTTCAAAAATAGCTTATTCATAAAACAGCTAAAATATCGTTTTAAGCATAAATTTTCTCTAAAAAACATATTTAAATATTAAGGTTTGATTTTTATTTCTTAAATAACCTACCAATCTTTTATATATTCATGCTCATTTTATAATGTGTATATCATTTTATTGTAATAAAAATGTATTTGGGAAGAGCTTTTGTTTATAAATTATAACCTCAACTATTTACATTTAATATTTTTTTTTTGTCTTCAATTGAAAAAGGCTGCCTTTATCATACTTATAAATATAGATTGTCTCCTTGCAACGGTTGAAAGAACTATAAAAAATATCGTAATTTATTATATAATTACTTTTTTAATTCAATATTTTATTACTCGTTTTTTGATTTTTTTTTTAAATTTAATATCCATTATTAGAAGATATATATTCTATTTTTGCAAACATTTTTATATAATAATCATATTTTTGCTTTTGATTTTTTTAACCCAATGCTTGACCTAACTATTCATTTTTTATATTACCTATTACCTATATATTTTAAGTATATATCCAAATTAACTTTTCATATATCCTTTGCCCCTTTCCTCTTATAAATCACCTTTTAATCTTCCATTCTATTAAGAATATATTTACCAATCATTTTAGGTTAATATTAATATTTCTAACATCATGTCATTTTCTATAATATTGTTTCTTCACTTTCACCTCTATTAAGGGAATTAATAATAATAAAAGATAATTTACTATTTTTTTTTNTTTTTTTTTATAAAGATTCCACTTACACATTTTGAAGGTCACTTCATTTTTATCATATAATATGCCCCTATATATATAATAAAATTTGTACTACTTTGTTAACAGCATAGATGACAAAAATCTTTCGCAACTAATTATTTTTATGTAACCCAAACTTTCGGCATTCTTCTTTTTGATCATTACACATTGTCTCATCTAATTAAATATTTAAATCAAATTTCAAAGCTACCGTTAAATTTGAAAAGATTCATTCTTATATAAATTTCAAAAAAAGATGTGATTTGTTTAAAATACTTTTGTCTATATACATCTAAATATTTTTACATCAAATGGAATACTAACTAATGTTATCTATTGTGAACATGCTTCGTTCTGCCTTGTTATCTCCATCCTAACCTCATTTTAACAATTGATAAAAGTGCGAGGGTGCGCAATTGATACTTTTTCCCTTTAGGTTGAAAGGCTTTCTTCCCCCTGACTCCGATACTATTTATTATTATTAAATGTATCTCTGTTTCATAGTATCAATTTGATGCAAATTTCTATTCATTTCATTATATCTTTCTAATATCCCTTTTGTAACAATAGGTTGATATCAAAATAATAAAATAAGAAGCGCAATATATAAACGAATATTATATCTATATGTTATTTTATGGCGCTATTTATCAAAAGGGTATCGAAATATGTTATAATAAATATAAGTGATTTTAATAAAATATATGAATGGAGAATGTGTCATGATTTCAGATATATATCCAATCAAATATTATTTATCCTTACTTATATCTCCCCCGATCCTTTTCTTGTTATATACGTATAATATAGAATAGGCTTAGAATAGTAAAAATTTTTCACCAGAAAAGGGATGATGTAGCGTTAATGATAAAATAAAACAACATCTATTTATTAAGATAACTTTTATCAAGATGACCGGTAAAAGTTTAAGGGTAATAGTTAAAAAGGACAAGACAATTTTATTTTAATTATTACCGTTTATAGGTATTCGAATTGTGTTTAGTAAAAATGTTATGCATTTTAAGATTCTTTATTCACAGTTATATATATTTGGTAGGATAAAAAAAGTTAAAAAGATATTATACTTATTCTGATAATGCAAATATAATATGTGTTAAGGAGAAAAAAGTTTTATGATTTGTATTATGCTCACCTTTTATATTATCTCTTTTTTACTTCCACGAGATTTATTGTTATTTCTATTTCATTATTTGTTTAATACTAATTCATTATTTAAGGTTATGAATTTCATGATGAATGAAGATAATCTCAGTAATAGTCTTTCAAAAATTCTTGAATCCACTAAGTGTGATAAATCACCAAGTCTGTCCTCCGATTCTGCTGTTAATTCACCTTCTCATGATCAAGATCATGATATGGAATTTAATGATGAACATATGATAAGAAAAAATATTTCACCATCAAGTTCATTCTCCTCATCATCAATTATTAATAATAACAATAAACGTTGTTATATGGAGGATCATGATCAATCTGATGATGGTATTGATATGGATAGAGTATCTCCACCAAATAAACAGATAAATATTAATGATTCCTTTAATAATAATAGTGATAATGACGATTCAAAAATTAAAAGTGAAAATATCGACGCTAATAATAGTAATAAAAGTTTAACTAACAACTTTGGATATCGTAGTGAACTTAAAAGACCAGACTTAAAAGGTATGTTTTTTTNTTTTTTTTTTTTAAATGTTACCAAAAAATTTAGCGGCATAAAGATTTATGCAGAAAGCTTTTTAAATTACCTAATTCCAATCAATCATTTCAGGATCATTTCGTTGTACAATATGTTCAAAAATTTTTTGCCACAGCTCTTCATTATCACGACATCGTATGCAAGCTCATTTCAAAAGTTATACATGCACAATTTGTCATAAAGAAATATCGAGTAAGTTTTATTAACATGAAAATTAACAAAAAAATAATATATTCTTTTATTGAAAAGTATTTGTATTGCTACACATGCAATATCATTATTGTTAAAAGTTTTAATGAAAAGCTTTTATATCTTTTAGAATCTTTTATTTTAACCCTTTTTATTAAAAAAATTATATCTTATTTAATTTTTAATATTTTACATTTTAAAAATAATTCTTTACTTCTATCAAAAACTTGTTTTCTCCATATATTTTATACAGTTAAGCTAATTTTCTTAAGTAATTATTACTCGGAAATAATACCTGAAATTATTACGATTTTAACCCTTCTATAATTTTTAAATTTAAGATTCTATTTTTTTTTTATTTTTTTTTCTATTTACACATGTTCATATCCTCTTTTACTATTTTACAGTAACAAAAATTTATTTATTACATTCCTTTTTTCTCAATACTTTTAATCATTTAAAAATCTAAAATTGATCAAAAAAGCAGTTGTATGACATATCTCTCTCTTTAGCAGCTCATCATATCCTTTAGAAGCTCTGGTAATAATCTTAACTGTATCCATCTAATAATATGAATATTTATATGGTGGTTGACACCACCAGACACTAGATGCCTTAGGATAAGGATATATATATATTCGTCTAGTAGTACAAAATCAACAATACATTTTAGGATTACTAATCATTGTTATCTTCAATCCTATTTACATAATATTTATAATGTATGGATATATATACAAATTATCTTCGAACACAAACAAAAATCATTCTTTACCCATGTAAGTAATAATTCTATATATACATGGAAGTATAAACGTCCATTTGTCAAAAGGATAAATGAAAGTAAGAAGGATCAAAATTTTAAAACAATTTGTTTATTTCCAATCATAATAATTAACAAAACTTTCTCTTTTACTTATTAATGTCAAGGATAGTGGGTTTTTGAGTTGACAATATCATCTCCTTTTTTCGTTGCTACCATATGATAATTAGAATTATACATTTATAATGTACAGTATCTATATACTATTAATTAAGACAAAAAAATTTTTAGAATCTCCTCTTCCTGCCTCTCATTCCCTTTCCCTCTCTTCATTACATAAAAATATAAAATTTCCCTATTTCTCAAATTATTTTATACATGTGTTTTGATTAGCATATATATATATAGGATGCATGTTTTTCATTTTTTTGTAATTAAAAAAAGAAATTATATAAGCATATTTTGATAAAAAGTCATAATAGATATCATGATAATATAATATATATTTCCTGTTACACAAGCAAACAATTGAAAAGCTAAATTTTGAATCAAATTTCATTAGATGTGATCCAATAAAATGGTTCTTTTTTGTATCAAAAAAAAATCAAAACTTAATTCTTTCTTTCAATAAAATATCATTGAAAAAAGTTTATATATATATATATTCTTGTGATCATGATTATAATATAATTATTATTACACATTCTCTGAGTCCAATAACAATAATAGAACAAAAAATATATTTGTACATGAAAAGCCTAAAAACTTTTATTATTATCAATTTTATCTTCTTTCCCCTTTAAGAATAGAAAAGTATGAGCATGATAATCTTACACATATACATATGTGATACCTCGTCCACCCGGCACAAATATATAACTTTTCTTACATCTAATAATAGTTGATATATTTAGTAATATATATACCTTTTTGATAGCATAACAAATAACATTATATTATACATAATTTAAGCTCATACTCCTATTGATATGTATATATATATCAATTGTGTTAACGAATAAAAAAAGAAGAAAAATAATTGAAGCAACATTGGTGAAAAAATGATCAAAACTTTTCAATCTAAATATTGCTTTGATATACCCCCTTCTTTAACTTTAAAAAAAAGGTATATTGATACATATTGATATTGTACATATATATATATATACTAGGTCATTAATAATAATAAAAATTGGAATAAAAGAAAAATTATTATATTTATTATTATTTAATATGGAGAGCTTAACTTTTTGAGATCTCTTTTTGTGTTGAGTGAGAGAGATGTTTTATGTGTTAATATTTTTATATGTGGTTTAAAAAATTGAAATATTTTACTCTTTGTATGAGGAATTACATTTTGTATCTATGTTCATTTTGTAGTGGACATTAATGATATATCATGATATTAGTTTATTTTAAAATTTTTAGTTAAATACATTCATTGATACGGTCTAATTGATAAATCTTTTTAACGCTTATCATTTTGATAAAGAGAGGTTTTTTTTAAATATTTTATTAAATAGTTATTTGACTCATTTTTGTTAACAATATTGTAAGTTGAGAGGAAGATTATGTTTAATGAACTGAATAAAGGGTTTTATATGGTCAGTTCTTGAAAGTTTATCTTTTTTTAATTTATATTTGATCATTTATATCTTTTTAAATAGTTTTATATGATTTTTTTTTTGATATAAAGTTATATGATTAACAAATGTTATCTTCTTTTCTTAATATTTATTTTATAATAAGATAAATATTTCTAATTATCAATTGTCAAAAAAGACCACCGGTCAAAATTTGTATTGAGTTAAATCAACAAAGTTGTCCAAAATTATTTTTTTTTATATCTTTTATAAAAATCTTCACCCTTCACATACAACTTTTTACATATATTGACACTTCCTGTAAGAGATTTCTTATATACTACTACTAAACTACTATTAAGACCTGTTAAAGATTTATGTGTCCAAATATCTCTTGTAAAGTGTAATTTCTTAGCGCAATTCATTAACTTCACTTTATAAATATGAATAATAAGTTGAAAAAGAATCAAATTGACTTAAAGAAAAAGTTGAATGATTCGTTTAGGTTTTTGTTGAGGTGATGGTTTACGTAAATATTATATATGTGTTTGCATCAAATGACCAATTTGTTGAAAAAACTTTTTGATATTAACATATTTATCTTGAAATTAGGGAAACTTTGTTCGTTATAAAATGTTGTCAAATTTTATAGACTTATCACTCTTTTTAAGATTTTTGAGAACACAAATGACATAGAGACATCCTTTTTCTTTATATTATTATTTTTAGTAAATAATATATTTTAATTGTAAGCTTAATCCTTTTCTAAATTATTGTTTCATAATTTTTTATTCAATAAATAACTCAATTAATCATTAGTTTTATATAAATGTACTTCAGTATCATTCAAATTAAAATAATGATTTAATACCTTTTAAGAAAGAAACCACAGATGGAGATTGATTTTTATAAATGAATGTCATTACTTTTTTATTAGTCTTCTAAATTTATATTACATATATATATTTACCTCCATTCCTGAGAATAGATGTTTCTTAAACTAATAAAAGTATCAATTAATTTTTACAATACATCACCCCACACATTTTTATTTTCTTCCCTTTTACCTGTATATCATTCAATCATCATTTTATATAATAATCATCACCTTATATATTCATATTCTCTCTCTTCTTTACAACGTTCTTATACTTTTATTGAGATTCAATATGAAAATCTCACGCTTCTATTTTTATTAATAAAAAACATTTTTATTTATTTATTTAATTATTGTTATATTATTAAAATATCAAATTCTACTTCATGTACAAAACTGTTTATTTACACCATAAGATTATTTTATTATTTTTTTTTTTATAAAATACATGATATATCCTGCTCATCCCTAACAAATATATAATGGCACTAAACGATATTAAGAATTTAAAAATACTAATTTAACTCTATTAACATACAAAAGTAACATTTTATTATTTTTACCTGTATATTATCTTCAAAAAGAGTATATATCAAGTTTTCACTTATTTAAAAACTGCCATTCCACATAATTAAAACTTTCCCTTAGGCATAGTATATAATTGAAAAAAAAGCGAAACTTGTCTCGATTATCAAAATCACTACACGTACAAAATCTAAACGTACTACTACTATACTTCAAAGGATGTATATTTATTTTTGTTTCAAATTGTTTTTATTACAATATAATATATTTTTGACAAAGAAAACTGACCACTTCAGTTGCACTTCTCCTTTCATATAATATATGGTTTTCTTTTTTTTTTCTTTTATAGAAAAGATTCAAAATTTGTTTTGTTGTTCAAATGAGAAAACAAAAATGGTCAAAAATATTTAGACAATGGATAAGATATAGATTATATAAAATTTTATACTAATTTAATAATAGTGAAAGTTTTTAAAGAAACATTTTTATATATAATAGGAATTTTGACATCACAAAAACACATACTACACACATCATATATAAGTACTCAAAAGAATAATGACGATGACTTTTTACCTTATCTCTCTTCTTTCCACTATAAGTATAATAATAAAACTTCCTTTCCTTAAAATTTATACACCTTTTCTACTTAATGTTTAACAACAATAAAATACAATTAAATATCTCAATATAAAACTACTATATATCTTTAAATCACCAAATATACATACATCGTCATCTAGAAACATGAAACAAACTGCGACATTTCACTTTTCACCCATCGGCAACGATTTTAGTAATAATATTGTTATATCTACTTTTCATATCTTCCCATTAATAGTTAATTTTCATTAACTAGCCATTCCGTAGAAGTATAAAAAAGCAACAATTGAAAGTTGTTATCGTCTTCCTTTTCCCCTACAACACTTTCTCTCTTCTTTCTTCTACTTTTTTTTTCCTTTTATTTCATTATTATTTTACATCCAAAAACTACCACCATTAACTCCTTTTACTTTTCAAATTAAATATCATATAAAAGGGTAAACTACGGATATATATATTATTTGTGTTGTGAATGAAGAGAGAGAGAGATAAATTTTATTATAATCATTTCAAAAATCAAAATTCTTCCAGTTAATTTATATATAATATATTAACTTTTATACCTTACTTTTTTACCTTATTTTGTTAATAAAATTTTATATATATCTACATATTTAGACATCCACTTTAAAAATCCAATAATTTACTACTACTTATAATAATAATAATAAAAAACATACCTACCACAATATATATATATAAATATATATATAATATGAGAATTATTAACATATTTAATAATTATTACCAACATTTTTTTCATTTAACACTAATCTTTAACACATATATCTTGATTATTTTATTCAAATTAAGGTGGAGGTATTTTTATTATAATATAAAACAACAACAAGTTTGAAACCTTTTATAATAATATAAATACAATCAACATTGTTTTAAACTCTTACTTTTATCTATTTTAACCAAATTATATATATATATATATTATACTTCCCCTCCTCCCTACTTTTATTAACTACTATAAACATAATATTCAGCTTCTTTTTTTATCACCTTTATATCTAATTATTCTAACCAATATATTTTTGAAGATTTATTTATTATTATTCTATAATAGAGACAACACATACTACAACATATAATATATATAGATAAATATTTGGTCTTAGGTAAGATCGGATCATTTAGAGTTTTATTATTAATATTTATTCAATAATATTCCTCCTAATTATTATAATACTATCAATGTCATTGTTACTTCCTTAAATTATACACATACATATAATTATCATCAGTAAAGAATAAGGCTGAAAAATTGACATCTATAAATGGAGACTGGTAAAGATTTTCCTAATAGAGATTCGTTACTTGAAAGTGAAAAATATCTTGAGAATGAGTTTGAGACAAAAAGTATTGATGAGATATCAATGAAAGAGAATGAGTATAATAATAATAACAATGATAAATCTGATACTGTACCAATAACAACAACATTATCAACTACTACCGTACCATCATCGTCATCCTCGTCTGGAGGTTCGGAACCTGAACAGAGGAGAAAAAAGAAACCATATAAAGAGTTAACATTAGAAGAAAAAGTCCAACTAATAAGATTAGCTGAAGAGAATAGTGGATTGTCGCAGGCTAGTATTGCGGAAAGATATACAATAGCAAAGTCGAATGTTTGTCGAATCCTTCAACGGAAACACGAATATATAAGAGCATATGAATCAGCTGGTTTTGCTGGTTCAAGAAAAAGAAAACTTCGTGGTGATAATAATAATCATAGTAGCAATGAAAATTATATTAATAATCCTTCATCTACAAGTAAAGTGAAATTATTAAATAATCTTCCGTCATCATCATCATCTTCCTATCATCATGATAATAATAATTTTGATCAAAGTAATTTTATGTTGAAGACATTGGCTTTAAAAAATTGTTTCTTATCTACTACTAATGGTGGTGGTAATGGAATTTTAAAACCTATACCTATTAATCCTTTTTCAAATCACTTACCTTCTAACAATAATTCTTCTACTACTGATCAACATGTTACACCTAGTATGTAAAGATATTTTTTTTTNTTTTTTTTTATTAATACCAAAAATAGGAGTTTAAAAAAAAAGATTCTAAAAACTTAAACTATCTAAAAATATTTTATTCCTAAATTATAAATAATTAATTTTTTTTCCTTTCAGATAATGAAACGCTTCGAGCTCATATGTATAAACAACATCAAATAAGTAGAATGTTCATGTGTAAATGTTGTAATTGGGCATTTCCAGATAAGACATCTCTCCATATGCATCAACAGGTAAGGGTAAATAAAAATCTTTATAGATATAATTTTTATCTCAAAAATTGTTATTTTAAGGCTAAAGAAGAAGGTAAAAATGTGACTGTTCCTGTAATTGGAAAAGGAAATACCCCAACATCATTGTCAGCACCAAATACATCATCTCTTCTTGGTTTAACTAGTAGTGGTACATCCCTTCAAGGTGGGAATCCTTTTAATTCTCTTAATAATTTAGCATCCCTGTCAACAACATTAAATCTACAAAATCAATTATCAACCTTAAACGAAGGAACCAATCTGTTACCACAACTCCAACTCCTTCAAAATAATGAATTTATCAATAAATTTAAGGATGGTCTCCTTTTAAATAACATGTTACCACATATTGGTATTCAAAATTGGTTTGCAGCTGCAATGTCAGCAGCAGCCAACACACAAAGTCAACAACAAACGAGCAATTTTAATTTATTAACACAAGATGGGACATTAAATCAACCTCTTGATTTGGAGAAAGCCTTACAAGGTTTAGAAGAGAGTACAATTATTAATAATAGAAAGGATGATGTTGATATGTTACATAAGGCAAACGGAAACAATAATAACAATGATTTAGGTACAGAACCGGAGTTGCATAATAGTGCATCCTCCTCCTCCGCTAAATCATCCCCATCACCAATTTCTATTGAAGCCGGTACCGGAAGTTACTTTAAACATGAAGATCATAGAAGTAATAGTAATAATACACCATTAAATATTACTGCTGATGGTAGTGATCATGGAAGGCAAAATGTTCATAGTGGAGTTTCTCCATCTGAAACAAATAGTAGTATTTCTCCATCAACTGATAATGGATCGAATAATAATTGTTATGATTGTAGTTTATATAAAAGTAAACTTGCTGTTGCTGAGAATCGTTGTAGATATTTGGAGGATAGTATGAATACATTACAGGTTGGTTTGTTTATTTTAAACAATGTAATAATTTTTATTTTTGAAAATGATTTTTTATAGAATGAATCACTTCGTTTTAATACAAGAGCCACTTTAACGGAATCAACATGTAGACAACTTGAGATTGATTCTCGTGTTATTCGTGAACAAAATGAGATACTTAGACAAAAATTAGGTGAATGTCAGGATAAGATTCTTTCCTTCATGCAAACGATAGATTATCAAAATCCAGTTTCAATAACAAATTTATTAAATGAAGTTATAAAAGCTACAATAATTCAATAGAAAAAAAAAGTTTTGTTTATAACGTTTGAAAGGAAAAACTTTTTATTACTCATTTTTCCATTATATATGGTATATATATCTTTCTCTTTACTTATTATTACACATATATAATGCCATCAGCAATGAATTTTTGACTATGATTAACTATTATTATACTGTAGATGTTTTTAACAATGTTTTTATATATTATCTATATATATTATTCGAAAAAAAAAAATGAAAAATTATTTACACTGATGATCCTTTTCATTTTATTATGTAAATTGTAAATTTTTTCTTAATACTCCCAAACCTACAGTATAATTCTACTAACAATATTTTTGTCAAAAAGAGAAATAATAATTAAAAAAAAAAGAAATATTATACATATATGTACATTAATCTTTAGTATCTTTCTTTATCATTATCAAAAAAGATATATATTGCCTATATTCAAAACTTCTATAAGTGCTTTCAAAAAAATTTGTTTTAAAAAAAGGGAATGTTGAAATATTAAAATAAATATATTTATATCTCCTTTTTTTCATCTAAATTTTTTACCACAATTAATTCCTACAGTTTCTTTGACATAATATATACATATAATCCATTATTATATTATTACCATCATATTTAACCATGCACATATATAACAAAAATTTTTCACCTTTCATAACGTTATTCATCCTTTTTTTTATGTATCGTTTATATTAGCAAAATAATTATTATTATAATACTTAATCAAATATTATTATCTTTTAAGAGGAATAACAAAGTACTTTAAAAAGGTTACTATTTGTATTATTTATATTTCTTTAAAAAATGACGTATTCTTTATTATATGTATACCTTTTTTTTGTTATTATATTAAATTACTTTAAAAAAATAGTATATTCAAGAGTGGGATTGATTCTTTATTCTTAATGATACATTTAATTTGTATTTTAATGCATTTTTTTAGACTTTGTTCATTCAAAACTAAATTATTATATTTTTTTTTATAACACACAATCCATCTCTTTAATATTTTTTTCTAGAAAATTGTATTGACTTTATTTATAAAATATATATTTTAATATATCAACAACAAAAAACAATTTTTCTTAACTATTGTACTTTTTTTACTTCTTTAATATCGTCCATATTATTCACTTTTATTAAAACACTTTTATACTAATATTCTTACCATCACCGGTGAAGAGAATATATATACTTATTATTATTATTATTTTGATAGAAAAATAAAAAAATTTTTAAATTATCATTCATTTTTTTTTATTATAATAACAATCAAAAAATTACAAAGAAACTGATTAATAATAAAATAATAATAAAAGAATAATAAAAACGATAATAATAAGGTATTACAAAAAAAAACTATAAAAAAGAGAGTATAAATTTTCTCTTGATATAAGCAATAAATTATATATTCACATGATGAGATACGAAAATCTTTTTTCCTTTTTGTATGATAAGGCGAATGAGCTTGAGAATGAAATAATAAAATAAATAAAAATATTATTATTAAATATTTTTAAAAAAATAAATATATGTACTTAAAAAAAGATTAAAAAAAACAAACTAATTATCACCCTGTTGTTGTTTAACACAATTGTCAAGTAAACGTTTCATATTGGACATCTCACCTGTATTATCATTCCATATTTTTAGTAGTGTAGATAATTGTGTTATCTTAGAATTTAAGGAGTCCTTTGAACTATTGTTCAATGCCTCATTTAGAGAAGAAATTATATTTTTAATTTTAATAGAATTTTCATTAAAATCTTTCTTTGCTGGTGGTTGACCAGGAGTTGGAGTTCCCAAAATTATTTCTTCTTTGACAGTCTCTAGTTGAGCCAATTCATTGGTATTATTATTGTTATATTGAGACATCATATGTGGCTGTTGTGATTGGAATATACTTTGTCCACCAATACCTGGTAATAGGTGTTGAGCTGGATGGAGAAATGGCGGAATTGATTGTAGTAATGGAGTATTTTCTTTATCAAGTTTTGGTGTTAGACCTCCATTTAGTTGATATGTATTATTTCTTTGTTGGTTAAGGAGATTAGCAAAAGCATTATTCATAAATAGTTGTTGCTGTTGTTGTTGGAGAGCATTATTATATAATGAAAATTGTGCTGCAGCTGCTGCAGGATTAGTTTGATTATTGGCTAATTGAAACATAGCCAAATTTTGTAATGTATTTTGAAGATCGGTATTATTATTGAATTGATTTCTATTATTATTCATACCAGCATTTAACAAAGAAGTAGGGTTAGGCATTGGGACAAATGGATTTTGAAGGAGATTCTCTTTTGGAGTTCCTTGATTACCATTAATCATATTTTTCCAAATATTTGGTGAACTTGTTGTTACGGTTGGATTAATTGTATTATTGTTATTACTGTTACTAACTTGAGGTACTGGTGATGCAGTTTCCTTCTTCATGACGGATGTAGATCTTCTTTTTCTATTTTTATTAGCTGCTAATGATTCTCCAGTTGATCTTCTACCTTTAACACTAACTTTATTATAGTTTTCTTGATCTACCGGATGTCCTGAATGTGTATCAGTTAGGGATGTAATTCTTAAAGCATTGTCATTATAACTATAGTTTAATCTTAACATAGCTTTACAACCACATGGAAGATATGATTGATTTGGTCTCTTTCCAACTCCTAAAATGATATAAATATTAATATTATAATAAATAAAAAGTGAATAATTAATTTGACTTTTTTCAAAGATTGAAGACAGATGTATGATTTATTTATTTCAAATCTCCTCAAAATCTTATAACATACTTAACATCTTCACGCAACAACTTAAAAATATATAGAATTTCTATATATATTTTGTCAATAACTTGGAAGGAGAGAGGACATATGCTCAAGTTAAAAATGTTTCAATCATCTTTTCTTTTGGATAGTTGAACATTTTATATACCCACAATTCTCTCTGGTACAAGACAGCTGTCTTTAAAAATAAAACATATCCTCATAGTTGTCTCAAGAACTGTATATATAATATATTCAACCAATATGATATTAATAAGGAAGTCATATATCATTAATGAAATTTTTATGTCGTTTCCATGTAAGATTATACACTTCCCCCCTTTAACAGTTATATTTTACCCTTATCTACTTTATAATTATAATGTTGTTGTCATCTATGATTTCATTACAAATATATACATGGAGATGGAATGAACACGCAAACAAGGCAGGTGATCAAATAAATATTAATATATATTTGTTTCATCATTATTATTAAATGGCTCCAAAGAAAAATATTATATAATATTTTTAACAACCTTTTCCTATGTTTTATATAAACATCTAAAATTCGTATAGATAGATCTTTATGCCAATCGGCAATCTTCCAATAAATTTTTAATTAAAAGAAATCAAAAGGATTTTAGAAAACTTTTTTAGATGGTGATTAATAATAGAAGACATTTGTTATACCTAAACTATGGGAATTATTTTTTATAAAACATTAACGTTCCTTTAAGGTAGGAAAGAAATAATTAGATAGTTAAATATTAAAACTCCATTACTCACATATATCCACCAAATGGTCTTTTTTCCAACTTAAATATTTGACACAATAATCACCATCAAAGTAACCGAAAACCAAATTGTTACTTTTTTCTCAAATGATCTCA
>LM523163.1:270459-401279 GCA_000941615.1 Parastrongyloides trichosuri
ATATATATATTTAAAATTACTCAAATAACTATAAAATATGGTGCCAGATGTGCTGAGTCTCATTTCACCTACTAACATATAGCCAATTAAAGAAAATAAATATTGTTTTACTAAATTTTTTAAAAAAGATTTTGTTTGAAAAATACACATATAACATACCTCTCATTCTTGGTTGACCATAATGAGCACAATGAAAGACAATATATCTATATTGAAATATCTCATTTTTGGTTCCATCCGTTTGTCTTAACGTCTCACTGGAGGCAACACGAAAAGGATGGAAATAAGTATTTTTCCATACTTCAAATACGCTATCAAATTCAGCATATGAATTAAATTTGGCTCCATGTACAATAACTCCGGTTGGAGCATCAGATATTGGTGGTAACGATGAGTCATGATAATCCTCCTTTGGAAGTGGTGAGGTCGAGTAAGCCGATTCAGTATCATTATCAGAGTGATTTTTCATTGTTGGTGAGACTGAATTTGATTTAGAGGACTCGTCAATTGTTGTACATGAAGTATGAGATCCAGTTTCTGAATGTACATCATCGTTGGGATATAATTTTTCGTGATTTTTATTTTCATTGTTTTCTTCATTAACTGTCTCTTGTTGTTTATAAGAATTATTTTTATTGATTTTATTATCACCATTTTGTTGATAAATAATATTATTCCTATATAACACTTCATTATTCTTCTGATTCATAGGTATATCAGTTAGGGGAAACATTTGAACACCCCCAGTTGGTATTAGAGCTTGAGGTCTAAATAAGACATTTTCAACAGGCTTATTATTATCATTATTATTAACTGGAGACATAGAATTTTCTGTATCACTACCATTATTAATTGATGTTATTATATTAGATGGTGATGATCCATTACTATTGTTATCTTCCATTGCTTTTTTAATCATATTCATAAATTCAGGAAATTTTTCACAAGACGACGAATACATAGAATTCATCATATTGTACTGAGTTGTCATGTTCATCATTTAAAAAAAATGATTTTATTTATTATTTTCCAGTACCTACAATTAGATAGTAAGATATAAAATAATAAAAAAATATAGCTAAAAATTGGTAGAATAATAATTATGCGGAATACAAAAATAGTTATTAATGTTTTATTCCAGATGTTCCTTAAAAACTTTTTTATTAACAAATTAAATAACATAATTTATCAAAATCTTTTGACTTGATTTATGATATCAAGGTACAAAAAATGACGTGTACTTCTTAATGTATGGAAGGAAAGATCTTTTTTTACAAATTAATATATTAGAGAAAAAAATATACAATTTTTTATTGATAAACTATCCATAGAATAGATTTGTCAAAGAATGGTACAAGCAATGATGGCATAATAATACAATATACATATTGTTGTACTCAGAATAGATTGTAAAGGGAAGGGAATAAAATTATAATATTAATAAACGTTAAACTCCACCTCTCCTTAAGGCCAGAAGTCTCGTTTTAATGTAATTGTTAGCTGTTGATATGTCTAATAGAGGAGAGTAATAAAAAAAATGAGATTGTACAGGTACTATGTATCCTCTCTTAATTATATTTTTATTAACATATCTCTCTCTTACAATTGGTCGGCTAACATCATATAAGAATATAAAAAGATTCTCAAGGGATAAAAAAGGTATGAATATATAATTGATATATATCTTTTTCACTCTGTATATGTTAAGTTGTGAATGAAATTATTTTTATTTTAAAGAATTAGAAAAAGAAGTGCCGTTTAATAACATTATAATAAATTAAAATACTTATTTAACACTTGTATAAGTAGTATAAGTATGAGAGAGATTTATCTTGAAGATGTAAAAAAAATAAATAAAGAGGATGGATTAAGAAGTACCTAAGACAGAAAAGAGAGATGTAATTTGACGATATACATATATGGACCATAAGCCATATTTAGGAATAGGTTGAAATAAGATTTTATAGCCACCTATCTTATGTAAGGAAGGTAGAGGTTTTGTATATAGGATTGTCATAACTACTTAAAGTTTTATGAATCAACAATAGTATATAGTTTATAGGTATTGGAAGGAGAGAATATGTGGTCCTGAAGATTGAAAGGTGTTGATTGAGATATGATGATGTATAGATGCGCGGGATCTAAAACCCGTCGGGGGGCCAAATATCCTTAATAATAAAGAAGTAGTTAGAAGTAGGTAAGAAAAAAAAGATTAATTGTAAAGAAGTAAGATAGAGATGCCTAATTAAGGAGATTTGTAGGCAGTGTTACTGTCATAAAACATCAATTATTAAGAATTGTATTAACGTTTGAATTAAAAAAATGAATACACAAATATCTTTTAATAGGCAAAAAATACTAGATAAGATTGAAATATTTGGCGATGAGATGTACTTTTGTTAATGATATGATAAATAGAATACATAAAAAAGCTATTTGTGGTAATTTGATTTTAACAATTAGAAATGTTTTAATAATTTACTAGGAATAATAATATAAATATAAAAAGAATAGGAACTATCAATTAACACGAACCTCATGAATATATTTATAGTTTTTCTAGAAATCAAAAATCGTTTATGTGTTGTATTTCTTTTGGTTCTTATCAACATTTAATAATATATACATTTATATATTTCAGGAGGCTTCTATTATATTAGAAATAACTCTTTTCCAATGTTATTTAGATACATTTGTGTATAGAAATATTGTTAGGAAGGTAAAGAGAGGGTTGGGTAGGAGAAAAAAAAGTCAATCTATTTACTTATCCTGATTACGTATTTATTATTGACACGTAACGTAACAATCTGGTAAAAGAATAGTTGCCTAATATATATATATAGAAAAAACATATTTTATATATATGTTTAGACCTCTGTCAACATTATATAGAAAGTGCCGTTAATAAGAGGAATAATTTAAGTGAATACATAATAATTTAAATACACAATTACTCAAGAATTTGGGAGGAGATCATGTTTTTATGTAAGGACAGATGTGGTTTTAAGATAGATATATGTTATGTTTGAAGAGAATAGTAACAAGTGGACAATGGCATTAAATTAATCTTAATTGAAAAATAATGAATATAAAAATTTGTTTCAATATTTATTGTTATTACAGGACACAGGAAGGGTAACTATTTATGATATTATACAATTAATTTTGAGGGAAAATTTTAAACGATTTATGATACATTTAAGAAGTTTCCTTAAAAACAAATGTCTGGAGATAATATAAAAAGGGGACAAAAGACTGTCAGGGCATATTGGAGGGAAAATAATATTATATAAAATTTATAGGGACAGGTGATTATGTTAATTGTACACAAACAGAACCATTCCACAAGTTTTAAAGATGATGAGAGTAATTAAAGTAAATTATATAACCAATTATTCAATATCATAATGAAAGTAAAAGTTGAAACTGATTTATTTATATGGATATGGATAATTGTAATCAAAAAATTACTTTTATACAATCTTGATTAAATTGTATAATCATATGTCAATTGTATATTATAAAATGTTGCTAAATTGCCAAGAGATATGAATGTGACACATGTTATGTAAGAAATATATATATAAAATCTTTATAAAATTAATAATTTGATAACAAAAAACAATAATAATAACATTTGAATACATAAATAATATCTAATCATAAATATAGATTATCTCCTTTTTTTATTAAAATAACCTAACTTCTTCACCACTTAAAGGATTGACTGAAGTAAAAAGTTGATCATTAATTATTGTTTTTTTATTATCTTTTATACTTAATTGATATTGACAGAATAATTGACTTTTAACTTCTTTACTTGCCGACAGCGGACCTTCTGAGTCTATCTTAAGAATGTATTCAAAAGATTGTGGATAATCGACTTCCATCAATATTCCGAGAAGTCCATTCTTATTGTCTTTGATCTTTTCACATGAAACACTACCTATTCTCGGTTTACCATCTTTATGATCAAAGATTATAGAGATAAATCCTTGATTATCCTCACAAAATCTTAACATCATAGAACCTCTCCCAGTGTCAAAAGAGCGTGTCTTAAGTAAATTATATGAATGATACCTAGAGGTGAATGTTATCAATCTTTGATTAAATAACCATAACATTGTTACAGACTCTTCTACAGTAGCAGAAGATTGTGAATTATATGATATTTTTCTGCTTTTAGTTAACTTCTTTTCAACAGCTTGTGTTGAAGTACAAAGTTTATGTCCAATGTCTGCTATCATTTCAAAAGTTTTATAGAACCAGTTCCATAATGTATGTGTTAGGATTGTTGAGCAATCTGTTAAGGAGACAAGTTGATTATTCATAAACTCTTTTCTATCAACATTTACTGTATCACTAACAAAGTCTGTTAATAATTTACTTTTTACATCTTGTATTGTAAAATTTTCTACATCTATATTTTCAAGTATTGAGATTGTATAAAGTTCCTGCAATTTTATTAGCATCTCTTCTTTTGTTATATTTATAAATCTAAAAATATATAAATCTTATTTAATGGGATTAAATAAATTTCTTTTGTTTCAATTCAAAAATTTTAAACCCTAGTCCCGCACAAACAGGAAGGAAAGATTTAAAAACTATTTTTTTTTTCTTATAGTTCCTTCTTCCACTATCTTCTTGTTGACGTCACTCTTCTCTAACATCTATATATATATATATAATTACCTTGGTAAAAATAGCATACATTGTATATGCAAAAGTTCATGTTCATCTAACTCCCTTGCATTGTTAATTTGTGCTTTCATAAAATTTTGTAAAGCAATCTTAAGAATGCCATACTTAATGAATGGTGCATCTACATCTTCCTTTTCGGAAAGACGACTAGTTGTACATGTTTCTGGAGATGCTAATCTAGACCAAAAAATTGAATTAAGAAGTGCTTCAGTTTGATCATTAGTGATAGCGATCAAAAAATTATTTGTAAAGACTTTCTGCAAAAAAAAATTATGATAAGGAATTTTGTTTTAATGTTGTATTAAGTATTATTATCATATATATATATATATTTCTATATATTTGTATAGTTATAGAAAAAGAAAATTATATGTGTGTTATCTTTTAACATAACTTACATGGTTTATTTGGTGCCCATCAACAAAAGTAATCTCTACATCTACCTCCAATACATATCGTGTAGTTAATGCTCTTCTATCAGTCATAGAAAATATCTTCATTCCCTATAATTAAAAAGTATGTGTTATTTTGTTACAGTTAACAGAGATTACACAATTGGTTATTAATAATATTATACTTTTACTAACAAGGAATTTTTATTTTATTATAATATGCTTTTTGATTAGAGTTTTTGATATTTTTAAATAATAAAAAGTGTATATCAAAACTCGTGACACATATTAATATATAGTTTGTTTAAGATATCATATTTTAAAATTATATGATTTAACATCAAGTGACGAAAAAGAGAAAAGAATTTTAAAACTTACAATTTCAGGAAATGTTACTGTTAAGATGTCATTCTCATACAACAAATTATTATCATTATTATTATTAGAATCATTTGAATTATTGTTACCAAATCCTATGGAAGGATTCATAAATAGTTGATGTAAACCATTTGGAGGATCAAGAGTTTTTGGATTTTTCATTATACATTTTAAGATTCCATTATCTTCAGAAAATTTTAATGGTGATGGTGGTGCTCTATAAGTGGAGGCTCCTTCTCTTTGTGTTAACATTAAATGTCCTGCCTGCGATCTGGAAGAGAGATGAATTATATTATTGTAGTTACATAAGTTATCTCTACACTATCTGACATATAACATATAAAAATTGATACATATACATTATGTATAAAGAGACAGGGAATAAATATACGGTAAATTGAATTACATGTACAGTTTGTATATTTATAGAAAAGAGATAAACAGATTGTAGACAAAATATATTTATTTATTAAAAAAAAGTAACTAAAAAATATAAACAAATAAAAACATACCCAGTATCATCTCTTTCATCATTTTTAAATTTACGTAAAATTAATTGAACTTGTAAAGTTTTAATTGTTGTTTGTGTATTAGTATCATCTTTGATGGCTCCGCATACTCTTAAAAATAACAGTAAAAATTTTTTAAATTAAAAAAAAAAACATACTTTACACGAAGCGTTGGATGTTGTGTTCTACATTTTTTAACAGTTCTAGCTTTGTGAATTAATGGAGCGCAGTCAATTTCAACTTTTCTTTCTCCTTCTGTTATCTCTTTAGGCCATTCAGTTATGATAGATTCCTTAAATATATGATCAAGAAGTTTTCTTTTTTCATCATATTTTAATCCTAAATCTTCCTGATTAATTTCATTAACTAATAAACCAAATCTAATTAATTTAAATTAATAAATACAATTTTTTAAACTTACTTTCCTTGAACATTTTTACTATCAATTCCATAAGGAGGAATCATAAGGGATGCTCTTCTTTGATCTTCAATATACAAATTTTTTTCCTCAATAATACCATTTAATTTATTTTTAAAAACAAATATATTATTTTTTTTATTCGTATTAACAAAAATATCATCAAATTGTTTCCTCTTCATCTCACTACTATTTAGCATTACTTTAAGAATATTTAACTAAAAAAGGTGTTGTAATTGTTAGAAAAGTATTATATTTTTAAGTACAATTTTAAAAAAAGTATAAGTAAAAAGATATAAAAAGAATTTAATAAATACGAGACTAAAAAAATTTTTTATGTCAAATATAAAAATAATGCATCTATATAGACATATATATATATATAATATTTTAAGACCACATTCTTCATGTATCGTCAACAGAAGAATAGGAAAATACATATATATTATATCATCTCTTCACTCCTAAGATTGAATTTTTATAGTATATATACAAAAAAATTCTAATCCAAGTGATACAGCAAGTAGAGGTATATATGTATATGTATATTTATTAAAATGACATATACAGTTCCCCCTTGATCACAGGCAAACAGTCGTCAAAAGTCTATCTCCTTATTCATCATCATCATGGAGAAATATAATTTAACCCACATGATCATCAATGCTTTATCATTAATAAAGAGCAAGCTATGTTAGGAATAAGAAGAAGAAAGTAAGGAGGACTTCGCTTTTATCAATCTCATCATAATATATATATATATATTTATATACATGATTGAAGGCGGCCCCAACAATAATAATATAACCATATATGTTAAGAAAAAGGTTTTGTATATATATAAAATATATAGAAGTGTTGATGATAGAGATTGTTTCGTGTTTGAGAGATGATACATTTTTAGGTACCGTTAAAATGTGATTATGATTTTGTTACATGTAACATGTCGCAGCTAAGAAAAGTTTTTGATGTTGTGTATGTTTAAGGAGAGTTTAATCATCATAAATATATATCATAATAATGTGATACACCTTCGATTTGGTTATCTTTATATATTTTCTTTTTATTAATAAGTTTTCATATCTCTCTCGTCTCTTTTAACATATATTTATATTAAAATGTGTATATTAAAAAGGAAATAAATTCAAATTCCATAACAAACATTTAATGGAGAAGGAAAGATAGGAGAAGTGATTAAAAATTATTTGATAGTTAACAGAACTGTTATTAGTAAAGGTTTTGTGCTAATCTTTATGAGATAAAGTTTGTATTGAAGAATATCAATTTATGATATTTATTTTTATTTGAAAAGATTTATAGTTATATATATATTTTATTAGATAAATTCGTGTACCATGGGTAAATATATGGTCATATATTTTGTATAAGTATATTGGTTTTTATAAACTTGTTTTTTATTAACAAAAAGGTATTTTTCAGCACGTTTTACATAGTATTAGATATATTAGTCATCAAGAGATACTTTTTATCTTATCATAATAATAATTACTTGTTAAAATAATAGCTCGTAATCATAGTATATATGAATGATTTTAATACTAAGAAATAAATGAAGAAAAAGAAAAGGATCAAAAAAAANTATTAATATAATTAGTAATATTTTATAATACAATAAAGAATTAATGATCCCACAAAAGGCACTATTTTTTTGATAATATAATTATAGTAAATTTAAATAATTGAAAAACCATTGAATGTTGATTTAATATAAGTAATATAAACTATTTCTTTTTGTTAAATAATATTATCACATCTTTAATTATCCGTTACACACACATAATAAAAAACAATAATTTTTAATATACTTTTTATTAGACTTTTCACAATAGAAAAAATGAATATATCAAAAATTATGTGTATGTGTTTACCAATAAAATTATCATTAAAATGCATAATATGATGATTTTATTCACAATTATATATAAGAAGAAAATGGTTACAATTGAATATCACCTATCTTTTCTTTACAAATTTTGATTATATTCATATACTTATTATATTTATACCATAAATATTTATGTAACAACCTTTTATTATGATAAAAAATAATGATGGTAATCATAAAAAATGTAAAAAATATCAAAAAAGTTTTACATTGGAAGGTGATAATTTTACTGAGGTTACGGATAGTTTGTTACAAGAATGCTCATGTAAGACTTCATCATCTCTACAAATTGAAACAACAACAACGACAAATGAGATAGGAAAGAAGGATGATATTATAAATATTATAACAAGTGAAACAAATTATGAGAAATTATCCTTAATTTCTAATAAATTTAATGAATTCCATTACAACAAACCTCAAAGAAAATTAATTTTATCAAGGGATGATAAAAAATTTTTAAAAACATTAAAGTCACAAAATCATGACAATAATTTTTTTTGTGAATGTATCAATTATAACCATGATCAGGAGAATGAAGTTGGTGAATGTAAACAAAACAACGACATATTGTTAAATGGCAAAGAATTTCTAAACATTATTAAAAAGAAAATTCATTTAATAATATTAAATATTTTTGATAAAAATATTTTATGTAAAAAAATTTGGAATGGTCCAATTGTTAATAACAATAATAAAAGTAAAAGGATTGGAAGAAACAATAGTTGCTCTTTGATACATGATAATCCAAAGAATGATCATAGTGTTATTGATAATTATTTTGTAAACAATTCTCTGAACCATATGATGGAATGTCCAATGAAAAATTTGAAATATTTTACCTTATCAATTGGTAATCAGAGTAATGTAAGTTTATTATTTTTTTTATTTTTTGAATTATTTTTTATAATAAGTATTTTTTGATATTAGATTATCTCTGGATGCCATATATTGGACAATGTTTATACCAGGTATACAATAATATATTCCCAATCTGAAGATACAGATATGAATTATCATTTATGGGGAAATCCCAATATTTTGAGATTAGCAGAGTTTTTGAAAGTTAACTTTGTTATATACGACTACAGTGGATATGGTAATAGTATTGGTCATCTAACTGTAGAAACATTGAAAGAAAACTTGAAAAGAATTATTAAATATATTCATCAGGAATATGAAGTTCCAAAGAATAAAATAATATTGTGGGGATCATCATTTGGTGGTACACTTTCAGCTGAAGTATCAAAAGAAGAAAATAATTTATGTGGTTTGATATTATTTAATGCTCCAAATTCAATGCTAGAATACCTTTGTTACATCAATAACAAGATGAATTATATTGAGTACAAAAAACAAAAACGTTACAGCAATGATTTCAATACTTGTGAAGCTTTATCAAAAGTAAAAATTCCAACGTTGGTGGTTATAAATCACAACAAGACAAATGTTCCACATTCTACAAGTTTTCGAATTTACAAATCAGCATTAAATCCCGTATCTCCATATACTGTACATAATAATAATAATATAAATCTTCTTCAAAACAAGGATGCTCTGAGGAGAGTGAAAGAATTTTTAATTTACGATATTTAATAACAATAATAACTACTCAAATTAATAAAAATAAAAAACAACATCATATATTTTCTTTTATTATACATATATATCTATATGACAAATATTAAAGAAACATACAAAAAAAAAGATAAATATATGGTAAATATAGTAATAGGCTTATTGGGTGTTTATAAATAATTGGACAAAATATCTTAATATACATATATAAAAATTATCTCTCTTTTTTAAAAAATTAATATTGTATTATATTCAATTTTCATCTTCCCTTCCTAGAATAAATTCATTGAAGAAAAATTTGAATCAGAGTTATCAAATGTGAATTGGCGGAATGGAGAAGACTCTGGTGGAGTTTCAGATCCAAAAGTGAAGCCAAAGTTGGTTAGACGATCCTTATTTGAAGAGCCATTAAAGCTATCATTGAAAGGTTTGAAAGGAGAGAATGATGAGTAGTCAAGTTTTGGATTATTGTTTTCAAAGGAACGGAAACAATCATTCATGGCAGAGGTTGAAGATTGAGAACAGTTGAGAAGGTTGTTTTCATCATTATGTCTATCGTTGTTGCATGAAGAAACTGGAGGGATAGGTGATTGTTCAAATTTTGGTTGGAAGTTAAATTCCTCATAATTTCTTTGAAGATGTGGTGTTGAAGTAAAGTTTGTTGTATTAACCTTCTCCTCAAAGATGTTGTTTCCTCTTCCAGTAGAATAATTACTATTATTTTTTCTCCAAAATGGATGGCCGTTTTGTTGTTGTGAAGATTGTTGATTATAGGCTGGTTGAATTTGACGTTGAGAAGAATATTGATGGTTCTTCATCTCATAATGATTGTTTCCTTTAGAAATATATTCATCTCCAGAATCCCCATATGATTTGAGATGACGGAATTGGTGTTCTTGAACAAAACGGCCACTATTAAAATCTTGTCTCCCTCCACGGTTATTAGCAAACGGTTTTCTTCCAAAGTTTATATTATTAGTACTATTGTTACTATAGCGAGTAGGATTGCGATGGTATGTATTATTACGATTCATAATGGCATTCTTTGGAGTACCAGTATTCTCTTGATGATTTCTTACATTATTGTTAGAGATAGTTGTAGCAATCTTTGGTGAAGCATTTGGCCCAATATAAGCCCAAAGTGTACGGTATCTATTTCCAATGCGAAGATCAGGTTCAAAATACCCAGGAGAAATTTGAGTGACGGCATCTCCATTGACAACAGAATGCGGAGCGATTTTGTCCTTGTAGATACAATCAGTGAAAAGAGAATAGATACGTAGTTTTGGGGGAGAATCAAAGCCATCTCCATCAATTTGTGGAATAGCAGTCCATGGTTCAGCATTTTCAGTTAAAATAATCATTGGTGGACGGTTCTTAAGAAATTCAACATTACGAAATAATTCAGAGAATCTTTCGACATAGTTACATCCTTTCATATCTTTATAATTAGAGATATCCAAGAAACGAAGTCCTTTTGAATTATTAACTACTTGAATCAATGAATCAATAGAATAATTAGTTCCGTCAGCAACAAATAACTTTTCCCATCCACCATGAGCAGAAGCTGTAACAAGCCCTTCAGAAATATCATTTTTAGAAATTCCATCCAAATTAAGAGCAGTCAAGTTGTTACACTTAGCCAAATAACCAATACCAGTAGAAGTAATCTTGTTACAAAAAGCAATAGACAATCTTTCAATACGTTCCTTGAAACTATACTTATCATCAACAACTAATTTCAAAAAGTTATCATTAATAATATCAAATCCTTCAACATTAAATGATGAAAGTCTTGGTAGGTAAGCTAATTCGGCCATTCCTTCGGTAGTTAAATTTTCATATTTTGAATCAACGTTAGAAACAATAGATAAAGTTTCCAAGTAGTTAAGTCTTTGAACCATTTTTCCAACTAAGTCATCATTAAGAACAAGCATTTGAGACATATGAAGGGTCTTTAAACGTTTCAAGTTAAGAAGCTTAGTCAAGGCATCAGCAGAGAAACGGAAACACATATCTAATTCAAGATGTTGAATTGTTTTTGGTGCATTAGCAAAACAATATCCGGTTAAAAATTGTGCATCCACACGAATCATTTGAAGCTTGTTACAAAATTTAAAAATTTTCATGACATCAGTGTCACGAAGCTTATGACGATCGCATACCAATACATCTAATGATGTAATATTCTTTCCAATAGAAGTAATATTCAATACAGTTTGACGCCAGTTACCTTGGGAAGTCTGAAATAATGATGACTATTAACAAACACGTAAACAAAACGATGATACTTACACAAAGAGTCGCTTTAAATAAATCCAAATTGATATGTTTCAAATAGTAACCATATTGACGAAGAAAGAGATTAAGGCGATTATCATCTAAATAGTCCATATCTTCCTTGTAGAAAGCAACTTCCTTAACAGATCTTCTTGCCAAATCTCTCATAGCGCGGGAGACAAGAGAGAAGGTGTTGATTCTCTTCTTCAATGGAATGTATTGAAAGATATTCATCCATATTTTATCCGTAAAGAGATTATCCGAGATGTCCTGGTAATTGTTTTCAGCGATAGAAGCCATAGTTAATACAATAAATTAAAATATTTTTTGATATAGATATCTTTATAATAAATCTTGTAAAGGGTTACGAAAGAACCTTTGGAAGCTATAAAAATATCAGCAATAATTTTATTTTAAATTTAAATGGTAACCATGCAAAATCCAATAGATTATATAGCCTTTTGAGACAATGGATCAAAGATGTATACAACAATATATGTGATGACAGGATAGCTTGATTATATTAAGAGTAATTGATTTGCAAGTTGTGATTATATTAAATGACTTTTTTGGTAGACAATTTGCTATTCACTATTTTGCTTGTGGTTAAATGTCTTAAAGAAGATCAAACTTTTGATGAGAATCGTTTTTACGTGAAACAAAACTTTGAGATATCTGTAATATAGCTTAAGGATTAGTTGATGATCAATAACCAAACAAAAATAGGAGTACAAAACGATGTTTTTTTTGAAAAAAAAAATAACATGACAAAAATGAAATAATTTTTATTTCTTAATCAAAAAGTTGTATGGATAATAAGGTGATGCATATAAAATATCGAAAGGAGTGTTAATAATCTTTACTCTTTGTATAAATTACGTGCTAATCATTTAAAATAATAATAAAAGTTAAAGAATATTTCAACAACAATAAAGACATAATAATATTAAAAAGAGGAAGATGAAAAATTTTTTGAGGTAAAATATGTAACAAATGAATTGGTTAGTAACACATATAAGCATTAATTAAAAACTAACCTTTCAACACACCAAACGTTTCTATTATGCGTTCCTTATTTAATCTTTATTAATAAGAAAATTTGCCTAAACACTTTCTACAATAGATAGTAATATGTTGAAAGATTTACCTTGCTAATAAAAATTAGCGCCATAAATATCTTTTTATTCCATTGGTATAATATGTGATCCTTTACCGAAAAGTTAATTTTAATAATGTATCCTATGATCTATTGACCTTTTATTTAGGAAAGTACCAAATTATGCTATTTCAATTTAATTTCATGGCGTTAAACGCTTTTCTAACAATGTGTATATTATCATTTCATTTATATTAACGTGAAAATTATTTCTTCAACTCTCAATTGGAATTAGATAACATATTTTGTGGTAAAATGAACCTTAACATGATATATATATATTCCTATTCTTATCATAATATTAGGTGTTTAACAAATATTTGTCAAATATTTTTAAAATGAATTTGACAAAATGTATAAGATCATTAAATTTATATATAAAATCTATACCTAAAATTAGTTCTACTACAATAATTAGTAAACGTTATGCTACAACACATTTTGGTTTTGAAGAAGTAGATGAAAAGGATAAAGAAAAGAAAGGCAAGTTATTTTATTATGATATTTTTTATTAGTATTTTAGTTCATACTGTTTTTGCTAATGTAGCATCAAAATATGATTTGATGAATGATGCCATGTCTTTAGGTATACATAGATTATGGAAGGATTATTTTATCCAGAGAATAAATCCAACATCAAATACGGTAATGTTGGATGTTGCTGGAGGTACAGGTGATATAGCATTTAGAGCTTTAAGAAATATGCAAAAGAAGACAGGTACCGGAAGTGTAACAATTGTTGATATAAATCAAAATATGTTGGATGTTGGTAAACAAAGAGCTGAAGAAGATACCACACTTGATAAATCAAAATTAAAATGGCAATGTGCTAATGCAGAATCTTTACCTTTTGGTGATAATACATTTGATTTGTACACTATTGCCTTTGGTATTAGAAATTGTACACATGTTGATAAAGTTATTAGAGAAGCATATAGAGTTTTGAAACCTAATGGTAAATTTGCTGTTCTTGAATTTTCTCAAATTGCTGCTCCAATATCATCTTTGTATGATTTATATAGTTTTAATGTCATACCTGTTTTGGGACAAGTATTGGCTTCAGATTATAATAGTTATAAGTATCTTGTAGAAAGTATACGTAAATTTCCTAATCAAAATGATTTCGCTACTATGATTAAAAATGAAGGATTTGAAGAAGTTACTTATGAAAATTTAAGTCTTGGTATTTGTGCAATTCATAGTGGAATAAAGAAATAATAAATATTATTTGTTATATAGATTATATAGTAGTATATTTTTTTCTAAAATTATCAAAAAACAAAAGATATCATTTGATTAAGAATGAAAATATATAGCTGTTTATTATAATTTTGTTATATTCAGCCAACTTTTAATTTTAATCATTCATATTTCTTATCAATATTTGTTAATTGTAAATGTTTTTTTGAATAGTTAAGGTCTTATACCTCTTATATATTATATTGATCATTTAATTAATCATTTTTTTTAAAAATTCAGATAAAAAATGATCTCCTCTCACTCTATTATCAAGCACCGTCACATCTCAACAACATTATCAACACTCGTAAGATTTGGATCAGGAGGAAGACTACCACCGACAGATACATCTAATAATGGGTTGAAATTATTGGGAAAAATGATGGGATCATTAAAAAGTAGTTCTTATCAAAGTGGACAATCATTTATACATAAAGTATTTGGATATCGTGGGATCGTATTTTGTTATTTTGATACAAAATGTTATGGTGCCAGAGGTGATACTGATGTCACAAAACATAAAATTATTCCTGCATATCAGGTTTTTATTCATAGAGATGATTGGAAGACAATGGTAAATAATTTTTTTTTATATATATAACGATTACTTATCTTTTTTTTTAGAGGATGCCATCAAATTTAACATCCTATCTTGATGGTAATGATGACAAGAGAGAGAAAGCTTTATCACATGTTTTAGGAATGGATTTAGTTTTACATGAGGATATAATTCCATACACTCCAACAACAAATGATAAACCGATTGATCATGATTTATTTGAAAGACTATTTACTCGTGATACGAAGAATGGTAAAAATAATTCACCAGTTTATGTTATGAATAAGCAGGGAAAAAGTAGTTATGAAAACGCTGTCAATACCTTTATCCATCCACAGTGTGCCTATCAAACAACTGAAAATAATATTCAAATGACAATAACACTATTTTATTTAGGGAAAAATGTAAATAATTCTAATGAAAATCATTGTTGGAGGTATGTTGTACGGGTGCGCAATTTAGATGAAAATAATTGTGTTGTTCTGGCTGAAACAAGATTAAAACTTTTTAGTATGAATAATACTAATGAAAAAACTGTTAAAGGGAGTTCCCATATTGTATGTTTTTTTTTTAAATTTATTTAAATGTTAATATATGTATTTTAGAAAAATCCATACTTAACAAAAGAAGATCCATGTCTTCAATATAGTAGTATTATTGAACTTCCATATCCAAAAGGAAGTCATATGTGGGGAACAATACTATTTGAAAGAATAGGTGATAAAACAAAATTTCACATTCAAATTCCTACAATAAAACTAGAAGCAATCAAATATGATGATGTCTTAGAAATAGGTTCAGGGGATGCTACTGATAACACACCAAAAGAATAGATTTTTAATTGTATAATTAATTAACAAAATATTGTATAATATTTTTTAGATAAATAAATTCTTATCACTCAAAGAATTTTTATAACTAAAACAAAAAAGTTTTGAATATAGATATTAATAATTAAATTTTGCTATGATTTAATAAATGGTAACTTCACATGAGTATTCATTTTTTCACTTTAATGACTATATTTTATTCTTTATTGCTAATTTCCTTTTGTAACCATTTTATATCTTCCAACAATAATAGTGGTGCCTTGATAAGAAATGTTTCAACTAATTCAGATATTATTTTAATATTTTGTCCATCTTCAAATTTTAAAGGAAAAAATGGAAATGTCAAATTCAAAGTTAATTACAATATCCATAAATATTCAAATTATTTGAATTATTCAATGAATAGTCAAGTTAACTTATTTTATCTTTATATACCTGAAAAGAAATTATCTAACTTGAATATAAATTGTGGGCAAGTTAAAAGTAATAATAATACTATAACTCCTTTAAATATAAAAATAAATTGGCTTGAGGAAATTAATCCATTAAAAAATTCCAAGATTTATGATGCTTACTTTGGTACAGAAAATATTAAAAAAGCTTGTGAAAATCAAGATGTGCTGATTTTGATAAAAAGAAATCATAGAATTCAATTACATTATTTAAACGAAGAATTTAAAATTAATGATATAGCCTATGTTTTTGACAAAATGAAAATGAGTGATTTTTATGGGATTCCATGTCAAATTTTTAAGATTAAGCATCCTTTACCAAAAATACATTTGACTACATATAATGTGAATGAGAGAATGATTCAAAAAAAAGTAAAAAAATTTGGTGTACCAATTATAAAAGTTCTAAAGAATGAATATAATAAAAAATATACAGTTCACCTAAAAACTTCAAGAAAATCAAAATCACCAAACTTTTTTATAAATGAAAATGTAGTTGTCAGAGAAATGAAATTTTTAAGGCATAATAGGTTAGATATTAAAAGTTTAAAAATAATGAAAAATAATACATTTATGGTTTCATACTTTGAAATTGTGGAAGTCGAATATATATGTCATAGTTGTACGAATGAATACATTGCCAAACAGTTATACTTCTTTGGACCACAGGGTAGAAACTATGAGAAGATTGAAAAAGATGTTATCTATTATGGGAACAAATTGGAAAAGGAACCTTATTGTAGTCTTGAAAAGTATACTTTTGCCTACTTGGAAAGTATAAAATTTAACGACTCTAAGGTTACAATTGATAAGCTAATGTATAAATCGAACAAAAGTGTGGGTATCTTTAAATTAAACCAGAGTAATGTTATTATAACAGATGAAGCTCCACATGGAACATTAACTTGTGAGTATCATATGCCAGATGGACTTTATATTACACAAAAAAAGTATTTAAACAATGATATATTGGAGAGTTATGAAAAAAATTATAAATGGGATATCATAGGATTATTTATTGCAAAAGTTGCCGTAGGAACAATAATCTCCACATTAATTGGTCTTCTAATCATTGGGTATTACTTTCGTGTAGATGTCAGGCATACTTTAGAAAGTATAAAACTTTCTCAAATTTATCCAAATATTGAAAAGTTTGCTTGGGAATGTTCAACAAAAAGATTACAATGTATCAATGATATAATTAATAATTCATGGGATGATGGTTCCTTAACTTCGATTGAAGGGACAGTCATTGATAAAATTCCAATAATGAAAGAGGAAGACTTAGATGATTATAATAGTATTATTAAACGAGAAAAAAATATTTACAATTTATCGGTAGTAAGAGCTCATAAATTACCATTTTACAAAAATAATAAAAAAAATTATATAATAGCGAATGTGAGTTTATATTTTCATTTAATTAATTAATACATTTTTAGTGTCCAACCAAACTAAACATATATGATTTTTACAAGTTAATCCTAGAAGAAAAGGTTGAGATTGTTCTTGTGATAACAGATTATCCTGTAAATGCGCCAGAAAATTCTTATTATGAATATTGGAATGATTTGGATTTACCATTGAAAGATATAACATTAACGTTGATGTCTAATTTGCCTTCAACTGTTAAGGATACCAATGTCGTGGATATAGAAATAACATCAAATAAAGATGAAAAACAAGAATTTATTTTAATTACTGTAAATTGGTGGCCGTTAAATGTACAACCCTTTGAAAAAGAAAAAATTCTTTCTTTATATTTTTTATTTGAAAGTTACCTTGGAAGTGGATCAATTATTATTCATACAGGAGATATACCAGATTCGAGGGTCTTAACATTTTTATCTTTGTGTTGTTCAGTTGAAAGATTTAGAAAGAACAAAAAATTTACAAACGTTATATCTGTCATAGAAAATATTCGTAAGACAAGGCATGGAATGCAAATTGTCCCAAGAACAATTAGTCAAATAATTAGTAATATAATGTATTATTTTGTTTTAAAAGGTTATATCCGTTCTGGCTACGAATATATATCATGGAAAAAGTTTCAATATCAATTTATTGTCAATCATTGTAATGTTGTTCCATATCAAGAACCATGGATATCTAATTTGTACAATTATTTTCAAAATTTGACCTACAAGACTCTTGAAAACATAACTGTATACTATAAATATGAAGATGTTGTTCTTGGAAGTTTACCTCAAATATATTGGAATTATAACAAGAAAAAGGATAGGCCCTCTGAACAAGTGTTTGGAAATATCATAATACCATACAAAACTACAAAAGTTTTAACAATTTATGACAGAAATAAATATGATCCTGTTTCTCCTTACTCAATTTTTGTTGAATATTTGATGCCATATGAAAATGAGACTTCACAGACAACTCTTTATGTTAGTCATGTAAGTTTTTACTATTTTTTTAACTATAGTAATTTTTGCAGGAAACCGATAAAAGAATGGAAAAAAAATTTTTTGAAAAAATATATGAAGACAATATAGAATCAATTGTTCTTACTTTAAAAGTATCCGATAATTCTTATTATAGATTTTTTCCGGATAGGAATGAAGGTAACAAAACAAGGGGAAATTTTAAAGTTTTATATATAAAGGAGACAACGTATTATAAAAATAGCCTTATCATAATTCATTATGTTGTCATCAAACTTCTTGATAATACTTCTAAAAGTTTCAAATTATATCATTATCTCAATTGTCCTGAGGATGGTCTCACGCTTGATCTTCATGTATACTTGAAAATATTCGAAAGTGTAATTGAAAATGGAAGAAATATATTAATATTGGACAAGAAACACACTGGTCGTCCAGGAGTTTTAGTTCTTTCATTGGCATTGAAATATTCGTTACTTAATTCAGAAGTGATGGATCCTCTACAAACAGCATCAATATTGTGTTCGAAATATAATGATCTCATTGAAAGGTCTGAACAAATAATATTGGCACTAAGAATAATTGTTACACATTATAGATTGGAGTTAGATCATATGACGGAGGGTGGATATGAAATAATCCATAAAATGCTTTATAGAGAACAATTGTATAGAATGAATCTTTTTAATGAAGTCAATAAAACAAATCCATTTAAAAAAAGAATCCAAATACGTTTACCTAAAAGGAAACAAGGTTATAAACTCTTTAAAAAACCTGTTAATATGGAAAATATTGGTAAATATAATGAGCCAAAACAAAGAGAACAAACTATGAAACATATATCATTTGAACGGGACTTAACTGATGAACAGATATATGATACTCCTATTATTGATATTGAACGGGACAAATCAGCAATCCCAACTGAAGAACTAGGAATGAAAAAAGAAATGCAGGAGGAAATAATACGAAGATTAATGAATGAATCTAGAAAAAAATAATCATTTAATCTAACATTTTTATATTATTATTAATATATCTTTATACGAAATAAAAAATAATAATTAAAAAAATCTATAACAATAACATAAATAACAAAAATAAACAAAAAAAAATTATTCTAACAATTTAAATTTCTTAAGATTTTTGTTAAATCTAGTAATAATATCATGTAACTTTGATCTCTTTAATTTACCATTTTCTTCAATCAATGAACTATACTTTTCAAATATACGTCCAAACGTTTTAGCAATTTTTTTGTATTCTTTCTTCATATCTGTATCATCTTTATTAACTAAATCCTTTCTAATAACAGAAACGGCTGCTTCAAGTACAATAAAAGTAATAAATGTTGTTGTTGCATCTAATTTTTCATCAACAATTTTTAATAACTCATTAACAGTTGAGATATAATTTTCTGGATGTTTCTTAATTGGAGCTAAAGGTATGATAAGAGTATCCGGTTTTTCTTTATTCTCATAACATTGTTTTACGGTTTCAACAATTTCGTTTGATGAGTTATCTGCACCAATACTTCTTGATAATGTTATAAAGAAATTCGATACTTTATCACAAATTTTTTTTGCAAGTGGACATGTTAATTTAGTAGCTAGTGGGTATAATTCTTGGCGGATTTCAACAAGGACATCATTTGAAACTTCTACCTTCTTACAATCATTTATTATTCTTTCAATAAGTTTTACAATTGATAAAGCAACATTACTATTGTTGTCTTCAGATGAGAGACTTTGAACTGCAGCAACAAGTGAGTTTAATGAATTGATAGCAACAATATGTTTATCATTTGAAAAACAAGCTGATGTTATTATCTCTAAAAGTTGAATAACTTTTGCCTTGAAAATAGAACTTTGATTTCTTAATTGTTTCTTCATTTCATTTTTAGATATCAAATGTTCTTTGAAAGCTGCAGCAACAGCCTTATCCAATTTTAGCATAGCTTCATCATCTAATTCAACATCCTCGTCTCCATCATTACCAACAGCACTCCCTAATGCTTCAACAAGAGCGTTTCTTAATTTAGGATCTACATCATCTTCATCACTATCTTCTTCATCTAAAACTTCTTCTTCACTATCAGAAACTTCATCTTCTTCTTCACATTCTTCATCGTCAACTTCCATTTCTTCATTTTCTCCATTATTTAAAAGATTACTGTTCTTTTCAGCAATAGTTTCAATTAAAAATTCGAATTCAGCTTCACCAAAATCTTTCACAAGTTTACTAAAAAAATAAAACATAACAATTTTAAAAACTTTTGATTCTCTAGACAAGATAGCAAGTATAATATCTAAAAGTTGTTCTGAATCAAAATCTGAACCAGCAAGTCCTTTTAATTCATCAATAGCCTTTGATAGACTTTGTCTTTCATCAGCATTCTTTGTAAATTCAAGAACAATTGTAAGAAGTTTAACAACAATAACAAAACTTTCATTTTCAGCATTTATTTTTTGTGATAAAACTATTTTGTACATTTTATCAATAATCTTTTCCATACCTTCTTTAATTTCAACCTTTGATACTTGATTATGTTGTTTTCTTACTATGAACAATGAAGAAATAACTTCAGCAACCGAATTTTCAACAAATAATTGTAATTTTAAATCATCTTTTGATTCAAATAAAAGTTTCATCAATTTATTTATTTTCTTTCCATCCTCTGATACTGTTACAGCATGTGTAATCTTTTTAATCCAGTTAAATCCATCCTTCATGTCACCATTCTTAAATTTATTCCAATACTCTTGAAGGTAATAATCACCAGGAGTGATTGAAATAATTTCAAAGTACAGTTCATTGATAAAACTTTTCAACAATTGTGATCTTCCACCAATTTCATCAATCTTTCCAATAACATGATTAATACTGTCATCATCACCATACTTGCCACATTTAATTACAGCACTATACAATAAAACTTTTGCAATGTCTAAACATGAATGAGCAACTTCATGATGTTGTGAATCAATTTTTTCTACGATAATTTGTTCCAATGAGAACAAAGCATAACTTCCATGGTATTTCTTTAACATCTCTGTTAAAAGAGCTCCATATCCTATACGTACACAGGCACGAGAGGATGTTAAACCTGAGATACATCTTTCAATTATATATTTCTTGTGTTTAGCATTGTCCTGTAAAGTAATAATAATTAAAAAGTTTAAAAATAAATATTCTTACTGCATGGTTTGAAATAAAATCAATAGCTTCAATTCTTTTATTAGAATCATAAGAAGCAAGTGAGTAGAAATTTGTTAAAATATCTTCAGAGGGACGCATCCTTGTAACTGAAGTTTTTAATTTAAATTAGTTTAAATTTTCAGACATTTTACAAAAAATACTTCGTTGGAAGAGAGAAGTGATGAAAACATAATTCCAAAATATTTTAGAGGGTAAATGAATAGTTTATTTCGAATCAAATTACCCGACTTGACAAAAAATTTTTTAGGAGAAATCTCCTTAAGCCTGGTGATTCTCTTGTGTCAAGTCGGGGAATTTTCGCTATGTTTTTTACAACCAGGAGGTTATATCTCTAAATTCTAGTAAAGTAGATGTATCTAATGTTTTCACAGAAGCCTCATATCTATATTTTCCTCTTCTCACTATACTAATTCCCTTGAAGTTGTTTCCATTTCCTTGTTTTCTCTACTAAATAATCCTCATGAATTGTCCCTCGAGATTCAGGTTTAGCAGATTTCTGAAAAGATTTATATTAGTGCAGAAAACAACAATATAATCAACATTCAATTGCCCATATTCCTATTGAATTGGATATCTAAAGCATTACACAACCAATAATGAATACTTTTTCTGGATTAAAATTCTTTTTTACATAACGAATGATACAATAGTGGTATGTTACTTTCATTTACATATAATTAAATATAAATTGAAAATTATACATTTTCAAAGGTTATTATTATTGATAATAAAACATTATTCTCATTTATTTGTTGTTATGTTTTTAAGTTTAAATTTTTAATTTATTTCTTCAACGAAATACTACATATTACAAAATATTAATTTTTAATAGTTACAATATAAAAAGGATAAGTATTGTTAGAAAAATATTATATAAAAAAATATACAATCTCTTAAAATAAAAACGCTGGCGTTTTAAAGCGTAATGTTACTCAAATACATATAACAAATAAAGTAAATATTTTTACAAATCCGGAAACTTGGATGAAATAGTATAAATAATTTTAAAATGTCCCATATTGCATCACTCTTTTAAATGATAATTGTTATATACCCGACTTAATATTGGTGGATCAGGAGACCCTTAGGTGGTCAGGATTTACAAGCTACAGGAGAAGTCTCCTAAAAAAGGTTTGTTTAGTTGAGTAAAAGTTATAATTATCAGTCGTCTTTTATTTCATAATTATTTTAAATATTACAAAAGTTAGTTTTTTAATTAGAAGATAATATTTTAATTTGTATACTTATTAAAATTATAAATAAACTATTTCAGAACTATTCCGATTTTGTTTTGTTTTGCCATTCCTTGATCCCGAAACATTTTTTTTGATTCTTATCTTACTATTTTTTGTTTTCGAAGTACTATTTCTTGACTTTGTCATGCTTTTTGTTTCTCCTGAAACTGACTTTGAAATACGTCTTTGAAATTCAATAGTGGTTAAAATTCTTGTATCAACTTCTCCTCTTATAGCTGGTTCATAAGATTTATTATTTATGAAACGATCAATCTTATCATTAATTGTTTTAGTTTCATTATCACATATTCTCTCAATTTGTTCCTGTCGTCCTGGATACAATTCATCTATGTCTTCTTTGAAATATAAACAGATAGCTTTCAGGACCATTAAATATTGATCAATTGATCTAATAGCTTTATATCTATGATTACGAAGTTTCACGAGTCCAGTTTTAAAATCAAATGGTAATCCTGCTTCAATTGTTTCAATAAAATAAGTAAATAAAGCATAAACTCCCGTCCTTCCTATTCCATCTGTACAATGAATAGCTATTGGTCCTTCAAGAGATTCCTTATTCACTAATTTGTATAAACTTAAGAAACTCACTAAGTTTGTTGGGCCATCTAAATATTAAGCTCATCATAAAACAAAAAAATCAACTTACTTTCATCGCTCCAGTTTAAATAATGATAAAAAACAATATTAATAGGAAGACAATCCTTTTTACCATTAACTCCTATTTCATAATTTATAACATTTGTCGCGGAATCACTAAAATATACATCAGAAATTTTCCTCATATAAAATTTTCCTCTTGTCAGAACATCATTAGTTTTTTCAGGAAAATATTTTATCCATTTTTTAGACTGCAACTCTTCATCACTTGCCAACACAATAACCTTAGAAACTTTACACACATAAAACATATGATATAATCTTTCAATTCCACCAATCAATGGTGCTTGAAATAGAATCATTCTTCTATAATCCTTTCTTATTTTATAGTTAAACATACTAGCATGTATATATCCTCTAAAAATATCTTTTTCTTTATCGCCTTTACTATAATATTGAATATTTGAAGAATCCAATGTAGGAATATTTTTATCCCTTATAATACATTTACTCGGATCTAAAGCATTATTCCCATCTTCTTGTTTCATATTTTCTAAATATACAACATAACTAAATTGATAAATGTGTTGCACCAGTTTCTTTTTATTAATATAACCGGCTAAAGGGAAAAATAATGACAAGTTTTTGACAACATCAATATTGAAATTGGATACAAATTTTAAAAATGATCTTATATTAGGATTCATTAATGATTCTTGTGCCTTAATTTTACCTAAATAATCACTAGAATTAACATTAAAACTTAAATAGTCATTGTCTGAGAGGAGAATTTTTTCTTTTCCAAAATATTTAACAATTGATGTTATTAAAAATATTAATTCAGCTTTTGATAAGGAGCCTCCATATTTTTGTTCACGTATCCTTTTTATGATAAACATTATATTGTAAATATTTTCATTATATTTATCCCTTGAATTTGTTAAACATTCAACAATAACACTAAAATATACTATCATAAAGGCTCGTACTCCAGGTTCAGTTGACGTTGTATGAAGTAACACCGGTTCAGTTTTATTCTTCATTGTTATCATAGTATATAAATTAATCAAGTCTTCTGGTGATTCAAGAATATCACCACTTCTCCATCCGTTGACAAAAAATAATGATACTTGGTAAATAATATCATTATTGGTAACTTCTAATTCATACAATTTTGTTGAAACAAATGATATTTGTGTAACTTTTAAGCATTTTATCTCCACATTACCAAATTCCTTGGGTACTTTTTCTTTATTCCAGTATTCATAAAACTCTTCACAGTTATAGGTTCCAACTTGATAACTTATTGATACAATAACCCTTACATTTTCTTTTGTTATCATACTCCAGAATTGTCCTATATTTGATGTTGATGGAGCCTATAAATATGGTATAAAAAATATTATTATTCTTATTTACCTCTGATAAAATATATGTTCTTGATTGGTCCTTTGAACTAATATAATGAGCAGAAATTGGTGTTACTTCCTTTTTCTGTGAAACCAACAAACTAGGATAGTAAATGGAATTATCTCTAACATATATGACATTGTCTTCAAACTTTTCATCAATCATCAATATTTCAGGTTCTTTGGGAGCATATATTTTATTCTCCAACAACCCAATAATTTCATCAAATTCTTTAAATTTTATAAACTTCCAAAATTGATACACCAAAGGATACTTATCTTTTTTTCTTCTACCATAAATAAAATTAATAATTTTTTTACGACTAAAAAATAGTATCATAGCAATTACTAGGAGAAGAATAAAGGTAGGGATCAATATAATTATTGCTAGTTTATCTAAATTATCCTTATTATTGGTCTCCATATATGTTAATTGATAAAAAAAAATTAAATAAAAAAAATATTATAAAATAAAAAATTACCTTTATATAAATTCATTTTTAAACATATTTTTTGAAAACAAAAAAATTGGTAAAATTCAAATTTTTATCAATTTGTAAATGTATATTAATAAACGTAATTAAAAACATTTTGCAATTGAATATTACATGTATGTATTTTAATTAATGGATGACCAACCATCAATTGAGGAACCATATGAAATTGTGACACGCGGATTTATATCACCTTCAAAATCATTAAATCTACCAACTAGAAGAAAATCAAAAGGTTCTTATCAAGGTGCATTACCAAGGCGAATATATGAAGAGAGGAGAAAAACCAAGTCAGAAGGTGCACCATGGAATAAGATTGGACCAATATTTTCATCAGCCAGAGACAATGAAGTTGAAGAACAGTCAAAAATAAGAAAGTTTCTTGAAAATGTTAAAGATATGGGGAGAAGGATTAAAAGGAAAAAGGTAAAAGAGTATGAAGAAGATAGATTAGTATTATCAATACCAGATGGATCGGCATTGGAAAGTTTATTAAATAAATCAGTAATTGATGATTCTGAATATAATTTTATTTTTACAAAAAAATTTTTTCAATTAGCTTCATCTGTTGGAATTATGTTAGGTCTTGGAAATGTTTGGAGGTTCCCAAAAGTTGTCTATGAGAATGGTGGTGGTACATTTATTGTCGTATATCTTATTTTATGTATTATTGTTGGTTTTCCCGCTGCTTACATGGAAGGATTGTTGGGACAATTTTCAAAATCAACACCATCATTTGCTTTCAATAAGATCGTTCCTATCATGCAAGGATTAGGATGGACGGGTGTTTTTATTAATATGACAATGACAGCTATTTATGGTGTTATCTTATCATGGATAACAATTTACTTTGGTATATCTATAATATCAAAACATAGGATGATATTTTCATGTAAAAATAGTTATAATAGTAATAAATGTTTTTCAATATATGATAACAGGGATTGTATATCAAATCATCATCCAAATGTTAAAGAAAGATTTTCATACAATGAATCATACTTCCTTCCAGATGGTAATCAGGGTGGTGAATGTAAATTTACAAAGGATCAAGAAGCTTTAACTGATATTGTAAGAACACATTATAATGGATCATATCAATCATCTGGAAAAGAATTTTTTGAAAAATATATTCTCGATAGAACATATGATTTAAATAAAGTTGGTGATTTGAATGGAACAATATTTATAACAGTTGCTCTGATATTGGTATTTACATGCTTTATTATTACAAGAGAGAGTAACAAATATAAATATTTTGGTAATGGAATTTCTGTAGCATCATCTATTGCCACATTTGCTTTTATGGCAACAAACGTGAGGATGGAAGGTTCTGAATTAGCATTATCGCAATATGTATTTAATTTTGATTATAATTATTTCTTTGCTCCAAAAACATGGGTAAATGCTGCAGCACAACTTTGTTATTCCATGAGTATTGCTGAAGGTTCTTATATAAGTTTGACATCGAAGAATAAAAAAAAGAGTAATATTTATAAAGAAACTATTGTTATTACAATTTGTGATGTTGCTATGTCTTTAATATGTACAGTTGCATTTTTTTCGGTTCTAGGACATTTAGCGTTTACATACAAGATAACTGATATCAATGAGATCGTTGAATATGGAGCTATATTAATGTTTATTGCTTTACCCGATGGATTGACGCAAGAATTTGCAGGGAATGTATATATGTTGATATTTTTTGCCTTCTTATTTGTATTAATTCAGTCATCCCTTGTATATTATATTGAATCAATTGTATTTTGTATAATGGAACAATTTAAATCAAAGAAAGAATCTAAAGGAAAATTCACAAAATTAATTATTATTTGTTTATTCATGTTATCACTACCAATGACATTCGGAAATGGCATATTTTGGGTTGTTGCTTTTGATGATGCTTCAACAACAGTCCTTCCAATATTAGCATTAATTGAAATTGGAACTGTATCTTATTTTTATGGTATTGATAGATGGATTCTTGACATCAAAACAGTCTTGTCACGTGGTATTCCTGTATCACCATCAAGATTTGGATCCTCTGGTACAGTGATACGTCTACTATGGAAATATGTAACACCTATATCATTATTATTAATATGTCTTGGAGCAGTATATAAAATTATCAGTGAACCATTTACATTGGGATCTTATGAAATGCCAAATCTTGTTACAATTGTTGCATGGATTGTTGCTATATCACCATTCTCCTTTACATTTGGTTTTGCATTATTTAAATTGTTGAAAGTCTTTATTTCAAAAGAACCGTTACCGAGACTTGTTAAAATTCAACCTGAATGGCCAACTTACAATCAAGATTATCAATGTAAAACCAAGGATCAAATTATGAAACAAAGGCAAACATTAGATGATAGGAAAAGACATAAAAGCGTCAAAAGCAATTATATAAAAAATAATGTATAATTAATATTTTTAATAATTTAATTTCTAATTGAAGTATTGTAATGATAGTTTAAAATAAATACATTTTTTGAAAAATCATATCTTTTTCTTATCAATTATTCTTGAAAGGAAGGTTTATCATATTACTTGTTGTTTTGTGGTAAAATGTTATAGTGTTAGATTACTTTTTGCTTGTTAAAATTTCTTATATTACTTTTTCATATAATTTTTTTTTCAGATTAAAAAATGAGTACTCAAATTATTAATTTAACCAACAAAGTTGCTCTTATTACTGGTGCCACTTCAGGGATTGGAAAGGAAACAGCAATCTTATTCCGTAAATTAGGTGCCAGTCTTTTATTAACTGGACGTGATACTGAACGTTTAAATAATTTAAAAAATGAATTAAAAAAGAATAATGATGGTAATGATGAGAATGTTAAAATATTTACTGCTGATTTATCAAAGGAAGAAGATTGTGGTAAATTAATTGAAAATGCTAAAAAGGAATATAAAAAGCTTGACATACTTGTTAATAATGCTGGTTTATTGAAGAAAGGAACTATTGAGGATACAAAAATGGAAGATTATGATTTCATTATGAACGTTAATTTAAGAGCTTTAGTTCTTCTCACACAATTGGCTGTACCATTATTGAAGGAAACTAAAGGAAGTGTTGTTAATGTTTCAAGTGTTAATGGAATAAGAAGTGTATGTTTAAGATATATTTAAATTTTATATTCCTTTTTAGTTCCCTGGAGTACTAGCTTACAATATTTCCAAAGCTGGAGTTGATCAACTTACAAGATGTTCTGCCCTTGAATTAGCCCAATATGGAATCCGTGTAAATTCAGTTAATCCAGGTGTTACGATAACAGAACTTCACAAAAGAAGTGGAATGGATGATGTAGCATACAAAGCATTTTTAGAACATTCTAAAAATACTCATGCTCTTGGAAGACCCGGAGATGCTATAGAAGTAGCTAATACAATAGCCTTTTTGGCATCATCTGCATCAAGTTTCATCACTGGTGCTTCTATTCCTGTTGATGGTGGTAGACATGCAATGTGTCCAAGATAATTTTATTTCCATAAATCTTAAATATATAATTACAATTTGATTGTTAATAGAAGTTTATATAATACAAAAAATGTTTTATTAAGGCAATTCAATAAGTTTTTATATTGGACTTTGTCCTTACTTGTAAAACGTAGTACATTGGGGTAAAAGATATAGAAATTTATTCAATTCCAAAGAATTTTCTTAATAATATTTCTGCAGCAAAACCAGGTGTAATGTCATTTTGTCTTACTTTTCTTTCTATTTCTTTAGCTTCTTTTTTGACGTCAGGATGTCTTTTAAACAAGTTAACAACTTCCTCCTTTACATGATTCCACATCCATGTTGTTAACTGTTCATTTCTTTTGGCGATCATATATCCCGTCTTTATAGAAACATCTCTATAATCGTACATAGTTTCTCTAACTTTTTGTATTGTTTCAGGTTTGTGAATACTTGTCCTTAAAACCTTAGGTTTCCAAATTTCACTTTTTGGTTTCATAAATTTTAAGGCTGAAATATGATCAGCTGCTGCTATTCTAGATGGTCCTTCCAATGCTCCATCACATTTTGTAACAACAACTAAATCAGATTGCTCCATAATACCACGTTTAATTCCTTGTAATTCATCTCCTTGAGAAGGTGCAACAAGAAGACAAAATAAATCACACATATCAGCAACAGCAATTTCAGATTGTCCTACACCAACCGTTTCAATGATAACAACATTGTAACCAGCACCTTCACAAAGAATGATACTTTCATGTAGTCCACGTGTTACTCCCCCTAAACTACCACTTGTTGGAGATTGACGAATGTATGCCATTGGATTTCTTGCAAGAACTTGCATTCTGGTTAAATCACCTAAAACACTACCACCAGTAATAGCAGATGTAGGATCAACAGTCAATACGGCAACTTTTAAGTTAACATTGGTTGTCAAATCATTTCCCAATGCTTCAATAAATGAACTTTTACCTACTCCAGGGGATCCAGAAATTGCAATTCTAAATATTAAACTTCCAGGACCATCTTTTAAAAATTTCTTATGTTCTTTTTTTAAAATTTCGTTTACTAAAAAATTTCCTTGTGTTCTTTTAGTTACATGTTTCGATGATACCAATGTAATTGCTCTTGCTAAAGCGCTTCTATCTCCTCTTTCAATTCCATCAGCTAATTTTTTTACTAAAGGATCATCCTCATTAATTGTTTTATCATAAAACAACTTTTTATACTCATTTTTTTCATCATCATATGTTAACTTTTTTGAAAGCATATCAGTGGTTAAAGTTTGTCTATTATATTTAAAGGAGGCGATAGAACGTGTTTGAAGAATATATAATTGATTTATACGCATCATTATTATATATTTCTAATTAAAAGGTGATAAAAATTAATTAAATTATAGATATTTATACAAGAATATAACTTCTAAAAGAGACAAATATTATTGCATAAAATACTTTATTCATAATAATAATAAAAACTCAATATGCATTAATTAATACTTAAACCATTGAATCTAATAATTTATCCCAATTTATCTTCTTTCTTATCACCTCATGTTCCATCCATATTTCATAATTCTCCTTAAAATTGGATGGAAGATTGATATCGTAATTAGTTAAAAAATCTATATCTTTTGATTCATCGACGTCATCCAAAAAATTTAAAATATTCTCCTTTCCTTCAATATTTTGACGTTTGCTAATACCTTTCTTATTATTTGATTGCATCAAATTTTGGTACCTCCTTTGCATAAACTGCTCAACTTTCATTTTCAAATCTTGTTCAATATTTGGATTGTCAAAGGCTTTACACTTAGTCTCATTTGCAAATGCCCAATCATCAACAAATCGGTGGCGAACTTTTAAATATATTGATGACATTAAATCAACATTCAATTTTCTCCATGGCCTTCCTAAATACCTAGCTTGCATTTTTAACAATTTTAATATATACAATTGGAAGGTTGCTTGTTTAACCTTCATACATCTTTTCAGGAATGCTGAAGACTTGAATACAACAAGCATCGATGTTCTACTATTTTTTCCTTTCGTCAATTTATTAAGTACTCGTATGAGATTGATAGAGGAGAATAAATTTCTCCACAAAAAATAATCTGGTAACTTCATGACCGGAGATTCAATATTATCTGGTGTCAACCTAGGAAATGTATTATTCTTAGCATAATGAACTACACAGAAAGGGTAGTTCATTANTTGAAATTCATTCTTTGACTGAATATATTTAGGCATATTTCTATCGAGAAATTTTAAAATTAAAGGAATTCCATTTGTAAATACGATGGAATTTGCTATATGTTCAAATTGATATATATGATTAAGTTTAAAGTGTTTCAATATCAAAATTAATATGGCAGAAACAGCTTTGATAACAATTTCTCTATGTCTCTTGATATCATTTGCCATTATGAATGTCTTTTCAAAAGAGTCATCATTATAATTAACATTATTGGAAAATTGTGATGTATCCAAATTTATGGAGTTAGAAAGAATATCACTATTATCAAAATCTTTTGGTAATACATCACTTAATATATTTACCATATCATTTTTTGCTTTGTGTGATGGTAATGCAGACATTAAAATTTTTAAGAATGCAACAACATAATCAGGTAATTTATTGAATACATCACGATAAAACTTTTCAGTTGGTGTTTCTAAAATATCTTCTTTCATTGCATATTGATATTTATTGTACATTTCATCCTCTTTTATTTGTATTTCTCCAAGAGAAACATACACATTACGTTTTAAAGCTTCATAACTGAGTAAAATAGTTTCTGGTAAACAAAAAGTTGTCGTATTATCATTTTCTAATACAAAACCAAAAAATTTTTGTCTTGCATCTTGAAGAAATTGATTTATATCTTCTTGTTTTGACTTTGGAGTCCACATAAGTTTATGTTTTGGTTCTTTTATTATTGGACTATCTGCCTTTGGAGTTCTTTCACCCGCAGCAAATGCATAATTAGGAAATAAAACAGGTGATCTATTGAAAAATCTTTTATCTTCAATAGGAGAATCATTTTGAATATCAAGATTCTCTAATTCATCAGCTAAAAACAAATCATTCCTTTCTTCACTTTCCTTATTTATATTTGAATCTTCTTCATCAACCGAATTTTCACTTCCAGAAGATTGTGTAGCTAATTGGCGAGATATTAAACGAATAGGGTGACTGCCACGTCCTCCCTCACGTTGAGCTGGGCCGGAACATTGATCTCCTGTTTGACATGGTTTCATATTTTTTGTAGTTTCTAAAGTATCTTCAAGAATTCTCAATCCTTTCATTTTTCTAATTTTCTCTTTATTTTCCCTTAAAACATCCCATCCTCCCATTGAACACAAAATTAATTTCCATATTGTTAGCATTATTTTTTTTACAGGTAATGATTGACATTTCCCATTAACAAAAGGTTGCAACAAGTCTAGTAAAAATATTAGTAACGTTACATCAGTATTTTCCATATTAAGATCTATCTCTTCTTTGAATAAAGAACGTAATTTTGTCAAATGACTTCTATCGTCACCATACTCAACCAAAACATCTAAAATATCTTCTCTCCGTATACTTTCTATCATATGATACAAGCACCCTAAAATAATTCTAAATCCATAATTACTTGCAATTGTTTGCATCTTTCGAAACTTTCTTTCCAAGCTATTGGTACTATTGTATGAATGAGGAAATAAAATATCTCCAGTTACATTCATTTGTTGATTATTGACACCACTTCTAGAAGAACATCTACTACTAAGAATATCTCCCTCATCATCATTTTCCTTCATATATTTTCCAGCTTCAAGGACTAATAAATTGCATAAGACAGGAAAATATCCTAATTCATACATTCGATAAGCATTTCTTATCCCTTCTAAAAGACAATTATTCTCTAAATCTTCTTTATTTTTCTCATCAACGTCTCCATTCTCTGAATATTCCGATAAATCCATAAAAGCACCTTGTAACAAATAAAGAATAGATTTTAAAGATACTATTCTTTTTTCCCCTTCTGTATGATCTAAATTGTTTATCAAATAATTTAGATAAGCATTCTTTTTATTACTATCTAATTTTCTCCAATTTTTCTCACTACCTTCATTCCACCTTGTGAAAGTTTGTTCAAAATCTACACAATACTCTATGAATTCTGTCATCTCTGAGTAGGTGTAAAATTCTGAAAGCTCAATTGAATGAGCATCTTGGTCTGAATAGTCAAAATTTAATTCACCCATGTCACATCCACTTGATGTTTGATCGGTTGATGTTGCCATAGATGTACTAAAATCTTTTAAACGTGGAAGATTTGCTGATCGACGGTGTGCCAATGAATTCTCTGGTGTTGTTCCCTGATTCCTTTCTTGGGTTGGAGATTGTGATGAACTGTTATTATTACCATATACTAAAAATGATATATACAAATCTTATTAAAATATCTTACCATCATCAGCAAAACTTGGACGTACAGGTCTCGTTGAAATATTTCCTTTCAAAGTAGAATGCATTTTGGGAGGATAAATAACATATATATCAAATGGTAAGTACTGAAAATAATGAAAAAAAATAATGCTAAAGATTTTATTTGTTGTTTCTATATAATGATACACAATATTCCAAAGTAAAATATACGCATTGCCATAGTACCGATAAAAGGTTACTTATCTTTCTGAAGGAAAAAAATATATCATTGGTCATTTATCCTCTTCTTTATATTTTCGTGAAGAGGTGATGTTATAAAAAATTAAACTCTCAAATAATTGTTACTTTGGGTTGATGTTTTGGCAGTCATTTTTGTTAAAACATTGTTATGATGTTAGGTTAAACTAATTATAAGCATACAATTGGAATATTCAATTTTTTTACAATCGTCGACTCTTCAATTAAATAATAATAACGATTTCTATTACTATTTTTTGAAAAAAAAGTTTGATATCTCCTCAAGTTAATTTTTCTTTTACATTTTGGAAAATTGTTTTCCCTACAGGAGTTACTATCATTTAAAAAATATTTTTTTTTTAAATAGTATATCAATGCATAATGTCAGACGATGTCGGGCCTATAATTTTGTCAACAAACAAAAGGAAAGCTATAATATTAATTAAAAAAAACCAACATGTAACGTTATCAGGTTGTTGTGATGTTGCTTGTCTTTTTGGTGAAATTTTTATTCATGGGTTTTATATAAATTCTAAAAACTCAAGTTTTAAACGTTTATATCCTGTTGTATCATACACAACCTCACTTTTACATACGGTTATTGTAAATCGAGGTAATAGAAAAATTGAAGGTGATGACCTTGAGAATGTTAAGCAATCATTATTGGTAAGCAAAATTTTTTAAATTAATAATCAATTTTTTAGGTAAATTTCCCACTTATAAATGAACAATTAAAAAAATGCCCAATATTTTCTGCAATTATCTACCTTAGTGATGTATCAACACCAACTATACAAATGATGAAATATTATTATTCAAATGTAAGGATATATTTTAGTAATAAAAACTTTTCTATTCTTAGTGTTTAAAAAACTTTGATCATTTAAAATCAACAAGACTTTTTAAGCATTTGCACATACTGTCAAATGATATTCATGCGAAATCTTCAATTCTTTACAATTTTGAAATAGAAAATAATATTTTAAATAGGAAAAATTTTAAGTTGTATGATAAAGAACCATTCAAAATAATAACTATTGGAGATAAGAATTCAGGGAAATCGACAATTAATCGTTTTGTAGCAAATTCATATCTTTCTCAGTAAGTTTATTTATTATTCGCGTAAAAATATATATTTTCCAGAGGTATTTGTGATGTCTTATGGCTTGATTTGGATATTGGACAGCCTGAATTTACAACCTCAGGGTTTATGTCTCTAACACATGTAAAAGAACCAATATTTACTCCACCACCTTTCCATATGAAGTTTGAGGAAGGAAAAGTATTATTTGTTGGAGATTTTAACATGGTTTCTCTTCATAGAAGATATATAACTATTCTTCAAGAGTTGTTAAGAAAGCTTTATTCAGTTTTAAATGATAATAAAAAATATATTGTTATTATTAATACTATGGGATATATAACAGAAAAGGGGAAGATATTATTGGATGAAATTATAAGTATTTTACAACCAAATTTATTTATAATGTGTTCCAAGAGCGAGAATCTTGAATATAGTAACGATCTTGCAGTTGATAAAAATACAATTAAGGTTTTAAGTAATTTTAATGATAATTCTATTCAAAACCCTGGACAAGTACGTCAATCAAATGTTATTGATAATGGAAAGAATGCTAGAAGTATGAGGGTTGTTGGTTATATGAGTAATATATTTTCAAGTTTTCCTCGAACTATTTTTTCACCTATACCTTCTCTTTGGCCTGTTCATGTTTTAAAGATGAAAAATTTGTTACTTTTTAATGAACCTGAATTACCATATATTGAAGAGAGTAAATTCAAAGAAGCATTTGAAGTGACAATGGTTGCATTGTGTAATTTCATTGATGGTAATGAAAATGGATTCAATAAAGTACCTTTTCAAGATTCAAATCTTCCTACACCACTTATTATACAATTTAGAGGTTTAGTAATGAAGTTAAGTTACCGTTTAACAAACTTGGAATGTTATGGTGTTGGAATTATTACAAATATTGATATGGTAAATAAAACAATATCAATATGTTCACCTGTTGAAAGTCATATCATTTTTAACAAAGTTCGAATTTTAGCTAGAGGTCGTGGTTTGCAAATTCCATCAGTGATATTAGATGGAAAACACGATTATAACGATGATGGATATCACTCATTAAGAACATCAAATAGGAGATGGGGAATTTTTAATTTAAATATTACAAGGTAATGTAAAAAATATATTATCGTTAACGTTTTTTCTCATTATTGTTGTATATTAAATTTTTCTATTACTTTAATGTCTACTATACTATATCCGAAACAAAGTAAATTTAGTGCATTGTAGTTAAGTATACATTGCTAAGGTTATTATTAATTATGTTTATGGATCGAACTTGACGATGAGGATACCTTTTACACACATTATGAAAGCTCATATCATTATGAGTTAAAGATTACAAAAGAACGGATATCTGAGTCAAAGTAAACATTAATAAAATATTTTATAAAGTCATTCATTTAATTATTTAATGATTTGTAAGCTTGTATTACATTTTTCAAGTATACATGATCGGAATTTCCAATCTTCTTTGCACTATATGGACTGGAATGGCATACAGTGACAGCCGGAAAATCCATTTCATCATATCTGGACTAAAATACTTTATTATTAAAAATGATATTTTTAAACTCACTTCAATAGTAACAATTGTAGGGTAACTTAAGTAGTCAATTAATGTCCTTAGGAATAAAAAAAGAAAAATTGCAAAGCATATCACAAAAATAATCATCCAAACGACAGTCGCTATTGTAGTACCTGCAGCTGCAGCGTGTGGTATCCCATGAATACTACTTATTTCAGCCCATTCTTTAATAACATCTTTATTACGTCTAAATAAATTAGCTAAAAAAATTAATAATATGTATTTTCTTACTTAAAAAAATTTGTAACTTTTGTTTTACCATTTGGTTTAGAAACAGGAACATTCACATCTGTAGGTGAAGCCATGGTAAAATAATAAAATGAAATATTTGGATAAATTTTCTTATTTAAAATAAGATATTAGAAAAGTTAAAGAATTGATACTTTATTATTTTAAATACATTCTTTTATGATAATAAATGAATATGCAACTATAGCGATTGTAATGAAAATAATGAAAGATAAAGCAAACTACTTTTTATTTGGATTGTAACCAGGAGTAACTTCCATATCATTATATACAGGAAAATTTTTATCATTATTTTTTTTAATATTTCCATCATTTGTACCAACTTGGGGCATATGTTTTTCTAATTCATTATTACGTTGTGATTGTGCCTAAAGAGATTATTAAATATCAGGTGTATAACATACCTGTTCTTTAATGCGGTTTAACATAAGTTCTTTTTCACTAGGTGGAAAACGACGTGTCCCTTTTAACCATGAAGCCCATTCAACTGAAGGTTCTACAATAGGCCCTTTTTCAGGTGTTTCAAATCCTCTATAATAAATAAATTAACATAATTGATTAAATTAATTACCTTGATTTGGCATGTTTTCCTTCTTTAATAACATAATATTTATTACCAAAGTTGTCTTCTGCAATATATTCTCTTTTTTGGCCCCTTGATATTGAAGCAAGCATATTTTTCCATACAGTTTTCCAAACTCCGGGTCTACTCATTATTACTATAAAGCATTTTCATAATATAGGTTCATTTTAGAATTTTATATATTCAAGTTTTAAAACTTTTAAGAACACGAAAGAAAGATACATTATTTATTCCTCATTAGTTTATTTTATATAAGAAACATATTTATTTACCCAAATATGTGTGTAATTGTGCGCTACCTTCAGAAAATACGATATCGCCATTATTAATACCAAAGCTACAAATTGATGTTGAAGATTGAAACCTAGAGATTTCTCTTGGAGTTTCACATAATGTATAGAGGTGAAGATCATTGATATGATTTCGAGAATAAGCAATATATCCATCATCAATTAACATATTTTTAATTTCAATACTATGATTATCATCATCAATTATAATATTTCCCATATCTTCCAATGAGTTCACTTTCATGTAGTCAATAGAACCATCAGATTTGGAAACGTATAATGATTCATTATATAATGCAACACAATATGTAGCATCTTCCAATTTTTTATTACTGACAATCTTCATTGTTCGTTTATCAAATAAAACTATATTTTCATCACCACCAATAGAATATAAATAATTTGATCCAGGTTCAGTGAGAACCTTTAGAATTGAATGTGAATGAAGGAATAATCTATTCGTCAATTTCAATCTTTCTCTAAAATCAAACATGGCAACAGCTTTTTCATATCCACAACAATATATAGTGTTATTGTCTATAGCACAATCTAAATATGCAGAAGTTCCTTTCATAGATGTGACAATATTTAATCCTGAATCCGTTAGACTCCATATTTTTAATCTAGAATCCCAACCATTAGAAACTATAAAATTATCCTTAAAACAAATAGAAGATATCCATCCTTCATGTGCATTATCAACTTTGATAAAAGTTGTCTCATAATCAGAATCGTCAGAATATCTATATGGTTCAAAATCTTGTAAACATATAGCTCTATCACGAGATCCGGTTACACAGAATAATCTCTCTTGTATAGGTTTATATATCTTGCTGACAGTTATTGTAGCTGTATGAGGTTTCGTTATAATATTTTTATATCCATCATTTACATTGGAAATTATTTTTTCTAATTTAACCGCAACTTTTGTATGAAAATTATTTGCAATAGGTTTTCCAGTATCCAGAGGAATAAAACTTCTATATCTCCGATTTCTCAAAGACCAGTACGGAGATTCAACACATAAATATTTTGCAAATAATCTTGAAGTCCGCCTTACATTGTAATAAAGATCCTCTGATGAAATAGTAGAAAAAATATTTTCAATGATAACTTCAGGAAGATCAGATAAATGATCCTTTTTCTTATCATCCATACTCATAAAACAATAAATAACTAAATGTATATTATATCTATATATATACGTATGTATCCATTTATATTCTTTTCAAGACCAATGACAATTTTTTAAATAACAATTGATTAAAACATATATTCATGTATATAAATTATGACATCTCAAAAAAGATTTTAACAAAAATTTTATTTGTTAAAAAGAGATAAAAAAACATATTTTCGAAATTAATTTTTAAATAAATAAATTTTTATTAATTATCATAAAAGTTAAAAAGACTTTTTTTGTAAACAATTTTCTAACATTATAATGCAATGATTAATACAATATTTATATTTCAATATTCCAACAAGATAAATAGATGAACGGTAATGAATAACAATAAGAGAAGAAGATATAGTTATGTGCTATCTGATACTTTAAAGGTTATATTAAAAATTTAATCTATTGATATTTAAAGATATACATTGCATCTTTGTAAAATACCTTCATAATTTTACCTGAGTTGTTTGGATAGCGGTATTTCAAAAGGGAGCTTAACTTGTTTTGGCACTATTAAACTTTTATTTATACTCACTGTAAATAGCTACTTTATCTTTTTCATATACTATAACTGTATATAATATGTGTATTTGTGTAAATGGAATTGTTAAAAATAAATAATAAAAATATTGGAAATTAATTTTTTTTTATTAATTTGAAATGATTCAAAATACAAGTAATATGAAAAGATATATCAAATTCTTGATATTTACAAACAATTCCTCTTGAACTTACTAATCTATTGGATTACATTTTGGATCAAGTTTCATTCAATATACATGGTTTCCATACTAATCTTTTTATCCACCACACCTTACAGTAGCATTTTAATGAATTCATGTATTAACGTGGATCTTGATAATATTTACTAATAAATACTCTTACATTACTTTTTCATCTATTTTACTACTTCTCAAGTGGAGTCAAATATTAGATGCTCCTAAACTAACATTGTTCACTGTCTCGTATCCCTTAATCAAGTGGATAAAGAACAGTATCTTCTCGTCCTCTAAATCAACATATTTTCAAGAGCTATACCGCTCCTTTGTATATCCTTTACCTATTACCAGAGTAAACTACCAGGGAGGTTCATTTTTGTGATTCTAAAATAAAAAGTAAGAATGTAATGGAATTTAATGTTAGATCTGAGGCGGATCTTAACTAATTTTGTTGATCTGAAAAGGAGGGATTAGAAAGTAGTTGGGAAATATTGAAAATATATTGTATTCACATAATCAACCAAAGTGGTAGCTCTTCATTATTTCGAGTACACATTCTCCATAACTTGATTTCATTGCTGATTAATTTAATTCTTCAATTGTCTATCATTTCCCTTAAGGGCTAACACCATTATTTCAAGAGTACTTCTACTTCTTGACACAAAGTGTTTTTTGGGTTAAGTTTCCACTTGAAAATCATCAAGCATTAAAAATTTTGTAAAATATGATAAGTGCGGCAAGTGCAGCATTTGCAGTGGCAGTTGCTGCAGCAAATGGACAATCAACATCTGAAAATAATTCCACAATTGGATGTGATAATATAAAGTATGTTTAAACGATATTTTTTTTATAATAATTTATCTATCTTTTTTTAAGAAATTCAATTTCACAAAAAATAGAAACCGTTGATGGAATATATTCACAACAAAATGGAAATGCTTCAGCATGGGCAGATCATATTCCATTGTTGGGTGGATATTCAAGTAGTGTTCCATTTTCTATTGATTCAACACAAAATAATATGATAGGTAATGGAAGTTATATGTATGACCAAAATACACATTTTGTACCAAATGGTACATCAAATTATTTCCAATCCAATCAAGGATATTCATATCCAATTTTTTCCAATCCTCCAGCAAATATTACTATTGATCAAAATCAGAATAGTAATTCAAATATGATTGTTCCTACCGTTTCAATCAGCAGTAAACAAGTTAAAGAAGAACATAAAGATGATGTGAAACTTAGTGAAGAAAATGATATTGTTGATGAAAATGATGATGAAAATGAAGGATCTATAGATGAAACATGTGAAGATGGTAAAAAGAAAAAAAGGAAAAGAAGAGTCCTTTTTACAAAAGCACAAACATTTGAATTAGAACGACGGTTTCGTTCTCAAAGATATTTATCTGCACCTGAACGTGAAGCATTAGCTATGCAAATTCGCCTAACACCAACACAAGTAAAAATTTGGTTTCAAAATCATAGGTATTTTTTTATTTAAAAAATAAAATTGACGTTTTAATTTTTTAGATACAAAACTAAAAAATCATTACAAGAAAAAACAGTAGTTAACAATAGTATTCTTTCATCAGCCGTAGCAGTGAACAATGCAAACGCTGCTGCGGCTGCTGCAGCTGTTGCTTCAGGAACTGCTTTTGGAGCAAGAAGAATGCAAGGTATCTCAATGCTTGGAGGTACAAAAGGATCGGAATTTAATATGCCAACGCCTATGACATCAATAGCTTTTACAGGTATATCACCTCAATCTGCCGCAGCTTACCTACCATATACAGGAAATAATGTAACAACAAACGGAGTTCAACATAACAATAACGGAACTGCTCATTTTAACACACAACATTATATGAACGGTGGTTGGGGATGGTAGTAATAGCTTAAAAGCAGGTATAATAGTTTAATATTTAATCATAAATTCCCTCAAAGTAATAACTGTTAGTGGACAAAACAAATAATTTATAGTTATATAAAATATTAAATAAAAATTTCTACTGTGATTTCTGAAGTATATTAAAAATTGTCCTTGCATACAAAGCTGAATCTCCTTCTCCACTTCTATCTTTTAAAATTTTAATAAGATTCATTCCATTGTTGTTTAAAGATGCTTGAATTAAATCAACACGATCATACAACATGTTGCCCCATATCTTTAAAATTAATTCTATTCCTTGTGGAAATAATGAAGAACATTTTTGGGCATTTGAAAATTTATTCAACAATGCAATTAGAACTTCCTTCATTTGAAATTCATTACCACGTGATGATGTTATAAAGTTCAATAAAAAAGATAATGCTGCTATTTGAGTGATAGATTTTGATGACGTTGCATAATGGAAAGCACTGTTGACAAAAAACATTTTTTCAGATTGATAAACATTTAAAAATGATTTATATTTACAAGAGTTTGATAATCCTCTAAAAACCATTGTGATAAAGTTTGGAGATGTTAATGGATCATCAAGTAATCTTTTGTACCTTTCAATAATATGTTGTTTGGTATTTAAATATAAAGCTACATCCTCAAAATTTAATGTTAAATAAATCAAATGAAAAACTGGAAGTAAATCATCACCATTCCTTGATAATAATTTTCTTAAAATTTCTCCATTATTATGTAATAATTTGGATCCTTCTCTTGTTATAAAGAAATTGGTAATTATTTCATATTCACTTTCACTAATAAAATTTTCTGTATTTTTATATTTCTCATCAGCTCCTTTTAAACGTGTAACCATTTTTAAAATGTTATCACCTTCAAAATCTTGAAAGAAAATTAAATCATTAATTGGTAATCCACAATTTTGTGGTCTTGATGCTGTAATTCTATCTGTTCTATTAAAATTAATCCCTGAATATTTAGGTATTGAATTTTTCAATTCAGGAACTTGAGAATACAAAAAGTCAGTAAAAGTTTGTAAACTAGAAACAGACAACTTATTTCTTTCGCAAAAATTTGATGAAACTTCAGCAGGATCTTCTCCAACATTATAAGGTAATTTAACAGTTTTATCTCCAATGCTAACATCAAAACAATAATCATATTCTTTACCTTCATGTAAAACTTTTACTCTTTTAATATCATCCTTGTCATCAATTTTTGGAGCACTTTCCCTTTTAATATAATTTGCTGCATCAGCACAATTTTTACATAGAAATTCCAAGATTTCACTATAATATGTAGGACTCATATTATTTTTATTGAGAAAATCCCTAACAGTTACTCTAGGATCTGTATCAATCTTATGTTTTAATTCAAATTGACCACGTCCAGCTTCTGGTTCAATTTTAAAAGTAAAATATTCATTGTTCACATGTTTTGATTTTAATGCATCTTGAACTTCAGCAAATTCAACTGAATCTATTAAAAATTTATTTGCAATCTCTGTAGGTGCCATACGAGTATCAGATAATGTATAAACAAAGAAAACTCCACTCTCTGATCCCAAAATAATATCTCCAGTAAATGCTCCAGGTGGCATAAATGCCAATTTCCAAATACATTCAACAGGTAATCTTCCATCCATAACAGATTTCAAATCAAAACATGGTAATTCGAAAGGAGCATCAACAAATCTAAAAAATTGAAAGAAACCTTCTTCACCAGCAACAGCACAATATGTTACCTTGTTAAAAGGATTCTGTCCAATTTCCATCGTATTTATATGACTTTTGCTCAATGTTGTTATTTCTTTAACAGGTCTATCTGTAGTATCTTTATGCCATACCATTATGACAGGTTCATTTCCAGTAGCAATAATATAGTCGTCATTGATAACAATTGCTGCACGTACGACGTCAGGATATCCTAAGAATGTTTTAATACATTGACCATCTAACCATAATTTTACAGATTTATCAGCAGATCCAGTTATTTGTTTATTTTTTTCACCATATAAGGACCTTCCATCCCAAACAGACATCGTATGTCCACGAAGATCATATTTTTTTTCCCACATTAGAGTTGATTCAGTAGATATAAATTCATACACAAAAGCATTGTGATCCCAACCACCACTTACAAGATTACCAGTTTCATTGTCAATGTGTAATGAACAGACTATATAATAAAATGTATATTTTTTCAACAAACCAATTATTGAACTTACCTGCAGCTGAATGGTGAAAATGCCTCATAAATGGCGTTTTTTGATTATGCATATAAAATTTAATAGTTCCATCTCTGTACCCAGCAATTATGACACTTACATCATTTGAAACAGTGTACGAAACAACACTATGAACTGGAATACTTACATTACTCATCGTGTCACTATAACATTCTCCTTCTTTGAATGCTGGTGTATCACTTAAAGAGTTATCAAATATTGTCCTAACGGAACCATCCCTACTCCCGGAAGCTATTACACCAGCATGATTAACAGAAAGGTACCGACAATTTGTTTGTGATCCTGAATATTGAAAAGAATATTTCCATGTGCTGTCCTCAGCAATAGGTGTTTCTTTATCCATCCACATTAGAAAATTGTTACGCAAAACGAATAAAACGTTTTACAAAATTTTTTGTGCTGGTAAGCGTTTTTCCAAGTGACGAGGCACCAACAACTTAAATCATCAAATTTAAAAAACATTACATCATAAAAAATATTATATCATCGACATTAAAAAAATGGGAAATTGATATGTACGAATGTATTTTCAAAAAGCAACTTGATTTTTATAACAGAAATCGTTCTAATGATGAAAACATAGTCGATCTAAAGTTATACACAATCTAGTGGATAAATATAAGTATAAAAAAAGTACATTTTTTTTAATATATTTTATTTATACATAAAAAAGAATTTTTTTAAAAAAGTATTGTAAAAATAAAGAAAAAATATCACAAAAAGTTTATTTTTAAGTAAAAAAATCAAGTATCAACGTTATTAAATTTAGCAATTTTAAATAAAAGTTGAATAATTACTTTATTTTTAATCACTGACTTATCTTTCTAATAATTCCCATTATTATTTGTATGTAAAATAATTTTTAAATATTTCAGGATTATCGTTTCATAAATTTTTGGAACTTGAAATTCAACCTAAAAATGTCCTTCTGTGATACAATATGTTTTAAAATATTTTGTTTTCTAACTATTTTATATAACATTGTCAGTCTATAGACGTGCTATCATTTGTACCATAATTCATATATATATAAGTTTGAGTATCTATTTGCAAATGTAATAGTGAATGCCGAAAAAGAAATAATAAAGATAAAAGACAAAATTCATCTTATATATTGCCATAATGTAATTCCAGAGCAACCGGAAGAAAATATAACATTTTTCATTAAAGATACGAAAAGATTGTTAAAGTGGAGTACAAGAAACTATCAATAAGATCTTTAAGTAAGAAAATTTTTCTTTTAATTTTAATTATATATTCATAAATGAATATCAATAAAAAGATTTTGCCTTTTAAAAAGTATATTCCCAATAATCGCGCCAAATAAATGCAGAATATTCGGATATATATATTTCTCAGTACTATATTTGTTTAATTTTGGAATGTCGTATCTCAACATGGTACATTACTTAAACTCATAATTTTCATTCCTCTTTATATACTTTGTTACCAAGTGTATTCTTATATTATTATTTTAGATTGGATATAATATTAATCTAATCTATTCAATAACTACTATAAATCTTAAGAAACAATTTATGGAAATTTTTTAGAAAAGAGGCCAAGAATAATTGCTTCAAATTTTGATAATATAAAAGAGGAAATTTCTCCAAGTATATTTTTAAAAATATGTTATATATTCTTTTACAACTATTAAAAAATATTTCACTAACATTAATAGGTGAATTCATTGTTATTCAGAATGACTAGTATATTTGAATATACCAAATTTTCCTATCAACAAAAATGATAACACTAAATTAGGAAAAAATTATAAGAAATATTTATGCATTCAAATTTTTACCGATTATAAAATCTATTTTGTCAAATTAAATCAGACGGTAACATGTCCTTTACTAACGATGATTCTCCCGATACTAGTTGCAATTCATTAAATAATAATGAAATATTTATTGAAAAGATAGATCAATTAAGGAGAGTAAAATCACAATTTGAAGACAAGATACATGCCTATAAAATATTTGACAAAAAATGTGTGATGCAGAGTGATTCTGTACCCTCGATAAGAGATGAAGAAGAGATACTTGTAGCGAAGAAAAGTTTATCAGAGATTGATTTAAAAATTAAAGCTTTTGAAAAATCAAATCAAAGACTTGCCCAGTGTTCCTCTAAGGTATCTCATGTAAACAAATTAAGAAATTTATCTAATAAAAGAATGCAAATGTATGAAAACAAAATTATGAATGAAATAATTAAATCAAATGAAACACCAAGGAAGAGGGTACCTAATTTTCAAAATTTACCCAGTCGACGAAGTATAAATTTTAGCTTAAATAATTTATCTGTTAAAAATCAGAACTCACAAAGTGATATTATTACATCCACGTGTAGACAAAAATTTTCAAACATATATTTAGCTAATATGGATAATAGTCCTTGTAATTTAAAACCTTCAACTGTTGCAAATGTTGGAGTTAGGAATATAAAATTACTCCTAGGACAATCTACACCAGTAGTTTTTCATACTTCGAACAATAATAACAACAATGAAACCTATATCAAAGATTATAAATTTCCAAAGAGGATATGGCCAGTGTGTAAAATTGTTAATAGTTATATTAAACAGAATAATAAAATTGATCAAATTTTGGATATTGTAGAAAAGTTATTGAAACATATCCAAAGAGAATGTGGCTTTTATCACAAAGATGGTGGAGCAGTTTTACTATTTTGTGCACAAGTTCATTATAAATTAAAATTTTTTAAAACATCGAAATTATCTGCTGAACGTGCTTTGGAGGTATTTCAATATTTATATGGAGATATCCACATAAGCTGTGCTGTGACATATAAATTGTTAGCAATGATTTTTAAGGTGACAAATCATAAAAAGAAATCGTTAAATTCATTAAAAAATGCTATTGATATTTTAGAACAAATATTTGGTCCTGATTATTATGATGTTGGTCTATTACACAATAATATGGGAATAATATATGAAGAGGAAAGAATGTTTTCTGATGCAGTGGATCATTATTTTGCTGCAACAGAAATATTAAGAAAACAATCGGAAGTTAATGAAATTTTACTATACACAATAAAAATAAATATTATACGAGCCTCTTATCTTCAATCACGCTTTGACAAAAGTATCCTCCAGGCTGAAGTTTTTTGTTTACTTGAAAAAATTAAGGAAAGTTTTTTAGATGAAAATCAATATGAAGAATTTAATTTGATTATGAATGGAGAAGATAAAGTTAATTTTTTAATTAAAAATACAAAATTAAATTATGATAAAAGTAATATGTTAAATTGTCTAAGAAGATTGATTGCATATTATCTTAGAAATGATAATATAGTAGAAGAATGATTAAATTAAACTCCAATGTCATTAATAATATAAAACCTCTTTTCATTTTATTTTATTGATGAACAAAATATATACTATTATTAATCTATATTACAGATTCTAACGTACAAATAACCACAATAAAATATATTAAAATAAAATTGTTAAATTTTTGAAATTTATATATAATGAATAATAATAGAGTGAATTTTTTTTATTAACCTTTTATCGCATAACAGATCATATCATTTTTTTCTTTTAGTTAGATATAAAATAGGAGATATGAAAAGTATGCCTTGTTTTAGAAACAAGTTATAATTTTTCATTCATACCATTAGTGTGAATAATAAAAATTTAATTCACTATTATTCCTGTTATCTTTTACTTTTGAAAGTGAAATATCCAATACCAAAATTTCCTATGCAATATAATTTAAACTTTTTGGTATAATGTCTACAGAAATTCCACGTCTATCGTAAGATAAATTTTTGCTGGCGTGTTTATATCAAAAGGGAAAGTATTTAGTTGCTTTATTTTAATCATTAACAAATTTATTATATTTTATATTTTTCCAGAATGGCTTCTTGGGATGATTACCTACATAGTCAACAAAATAATGATGGAATTCAGATGACATGGAACATGTGGCCTCATTCTAGAGTTGATGCACAAAAATTGGTTGTACCTATAACAACTTTTTTCACCCCTTTAAAGGTATTTTTGTTGTTTAATTTTTTAATATAAAAAATTTTTATAGGAAAAACCTTTGGATGGGCCACAACAACCACCATTGAAATATGACCCTGTATTATGTATGAAAAGTACATGCAAAGCTGTCTTAAATCCCTTGTGGTAAGTTTATTTATTAATTAAAAGAGAATTATTAAAAAAAANAAAAAAAATATATTTTTAGCATTGTCGATTATCGTTCAAAAATATGGCAATGTGTAATATGTCAACAAAGAAATCCATTTCCACCTCACTACGCTATGATAGCTGATAATAATAGACCACCAGAGTTGTATCCCCAATTCACAACAATTGAATATACTCTTGCCAAAGCAACAACATTATCACCAATATTTTTGTACATGATTGATTTGTGTATGGGTTCAGATGAATTTGATGCACTTAAAGAATCAATTCAAACATCTCTTTCATTGTTACCTGCAGATGCTTTTGTGGGACTTGTAACATTTGGAAGGATGGTCGAATTACATGAATTAAATGTGAATCATATGTCTAGATCATTTGTATTTAAGGTAAGTGTTATATAAAAATAGAAATATTTTAAAAACAATAGTATAGCAATCACATATTATTTTATCAAAGCAATTTTTTTATTTATCAATGGTCTTTTCTTTTAACGTCCCATTACGATAGATCCTCCAATTCGAGCAAATCTTTTGGTTTCAGGTGGTAGCTAAAATAAAATATAAAATTATTAAAAGTGATCAATTCTTACTATAAAATCGTCCTCATCATTAATATGTACCTTTTCTAAGTTATTTCTTCCCAATAACCATGGAATTGAATGCTTCTGATAGTTACCATTGAGATACGGTGATATCGGAATATCATAAATGATTACATTTCCATTTTCTGTTTCCAATGGTAAAATTGTATTTAGGGGAATACTTTGAGTTGTGGTAGATAATTTTAAAATAAGAATTACAGTAGCAATCTGTTTTAATGTTAGGTAATACATATTTTTCACCGTTTTAAAAAATAAAAAATGAGAGATATCTGTAGTGGGAAGACAATATATATAAATACCATAATAGCAATAAAATTGAGTTTTATTTGTACAATTTAATTAAACGAAAAACCAATTTTTGATAGTGGTATAAGTTAGTTGATGTATTATACTTTGTAAAATTGAATTTATTTTCAATTGTCATCCATTTATCTTTGAGTAATGATAATGATGATAATAGGATTTATTTTAATTTAAATTTACTATATTTAGTTAATTACTTTTAATGTTTTTTTAAATCCAAAAATAATTTATCTAAGCAATATTTAAAATTTATTTTTCAAAATATTTTAATGGATTGATTTTCAATTGATGTTAATAATTTTAAGGGAACAAAAGAAGTAACTACTAAACAAATTAAGGATGTCCTTGGATTAAGTATTGGTTCTCAAGTAGGACAAAAATCTGGACCAACACCAGCAGGTGTACCTGGTGCTCCTGGAGGTGGATTTCCAATGGCACCCGGTCAACAAAGACCAGGATTTGCTCCAATGGGACAAGTGAATGGTTTACCAAATCAACATACAGCACAACCACTTCAACAACAAGTATCTGCTGTTCCATATAACAAATTTTTACAACCTATTAGTGAATGTGAAAATTCAATCAACAATTTGATCGATCAATTACAACCTGATCGTTGGCCGGTTCCACAAGGAAGAAGACCACAAAGAGCAACTGGAGCAGCTTTTTCTGTTGCAGTAACACTTCTTGAAAATTGTTTCCCCAACACTGGAGCTAGAATTATGGCTTTTGTTGGAGGTGCCTGTACCCATGGCCCAGGAATGGTTGTTGGGGAAGAATTGAAAAATCCAATAAGATCTTGGCATTCAATTAAAGAGGATAATGCTCCATATATGAGAAAAGCAACCAAATATTATGATGGACTTGCTAGTAGAACTGTCAAGAATGGACACGTTATTGATATTTATTCATGTGCCTTAGATCAAACTGGTTTAGCAGAAATGAAATCATTATATCATTCAACCAATGGAAATGTTGTAATGGCTGACAGTTTCAAATCAACACTTTTTTCACAAACATTTCAACGAAGTTTTGAAAAAGATGCTAATGGTCATCTTAAAATGGCTTTCAATGCAACAATGGAAGTTAAAGTGGGTAATGGTTTAAGGATTGAAGGTGTTCTTGGATGTTGCTCTAGTGGAAATGTTAAGAATACAACCGTATCAGATCAAGAAATAGGTATTGGAGGAACATGTCAATGGAAATTTGGAGCACTTACACCTAAGAGTACAATTGCAGTTGTTTTAGATATAACTGCACAACATGGAACTGCAATCCCACAGGGTGCAAGAGGTGTTATTCAATTTGTTACACAATATCAGCATTCTGATGGATTTAAACGTATAAGAGTAACAACAACATGTCGAAATTGGGCTGATTTCACTACTCAACAAGCAAATATAGCATATGGATTTGATCAAGAAGCAGCTGCTGTAATTATGGGACGTCTTGCTTCTTGGAGAGCATCAACAGAAAATGATACACCTGATGCTTTGAGATGGTTAGATAGATCTTTAATTAGATTAGTTCAAAAGTTTGGAGATTATCATAAAGATGATCCAAATTCCTTCAGATTGAATGAAAAATTCTCACTATTTCCTCAATTTATGTTCCATTTAAGACGTTCACAATTTCTTCAAGTTTTTAACAATTCTCCTGATGAGACAGCTTTTTATCGTCATGTCCTGTTTTCAGAGAATGTTATTGAGAGTACAACAATGATTCAACCAGTATTGTTTTCTTATTCATTTAATGGACCACCGGAACCAGTACTTTTAGATACTTCATCGATTCTTCCGGATAGGATTCTTCTCATGGATGATTATTTTCATGTTTTGATATACCATGGTCAAACAATTGCTGCTTGGAGAAAAGCTAATTATCATGAGGATCCGCAATATGCATCATTCAAACAACTTCTTGAAGCTCCTGTTTCGGATGCTACAGCAATCCTTCAAGAGAGATTCCCAATGCCACGTTATATCGTTACAGAGTATGAAGGTTCTCAAGCACGTTTTTTACTTTCAAAAGTTAATCCATCATTGACTCATAATAACTCCTATTCACAGGAAGGTGGAGCTCCCGTTTTTACAGATGACGTATCATTACAAGTATTTATGGAACATTTGAAAAAGTTGGCTGTGACACCAAGTTAGATTATTTCAAGAAAAAAATATTATATAAGAATCATTACTATGCATTAAAAAATAATTTGAGTTCTGATGTTAACGAAAAAAAAANAAAAAAAAAGATTAAGTTAAACTGTTTGTCATATATTTTAATCATTTATATATTATTACATTTAAAATCAAAATATAGTTCTATTTCAATAGTATTTTGTTGAAAATATTTTTATACAACAAAAATTATAAAAGCCTTTACATCCTGTGTCATTAGTGTTTATATGTCAATATTTTTTTCCTTTTCTTTTTCTTAAGCACTGATACATATTAATCGTTGTGTGATAAATAGAAATAAGCTAAAGTAGATATAAAAGTGTAGGAAGATACTAATGGCGTGTTATGGATTCATTGAAAAACCTTTTACATGTGGTGGTAAATGATAAATAATGTTATTTCTATATAATTTTAACCGTGAAAAATATTGTAATAAGTCTATTTCAAAAATAATTAAAATTAATGTTTTTCCTCCACTATTAAATATATATAGTATAAAAATTGCAAAATTTATTTTCATTCAATTATATCTATTCCCATTGTGTTGTCTTGGTGACAACAGTACTAAGCATAAGTAATTTCCGTTATAATTGACCTGTATGATATAGATCTTTGAGGGATAATATAAACTTGAATAAAATATGTTTAAAAAAAGTTTTTAATTATTAAGTAATATCTATTGAAAATATTCATTTATTTAAAAAAATACTATATATGTATTTATTATAGCTATATATCTTTTTTTGTCAAAAAATAATAATACTACTTTTACAATGAATGAATTAAAATTGCCATACAACTTCACTGAAGTAAGTTTTTGTTTAAATAATTTTAAGTAGTTTTTAATTGTAATGCCAACAATTTATTGAAAATTAAAATTTTTTTCAGATAGATGTAGCAAAAAAAGATTCCGAGGGAAGGATTGCTCTCCATTATGCTGCAGCAAATAGTGACATTGATACAATTGAAAAAATTTTACTTAAAGATAAAACTCTTATCAATGCATCAGATAATAGTGGTCAAACACCTATGTTGGTAGCTGCTATTAATGGAAATATTTTGGCAATTGAATTTTTCATAAAGCATGGTGTCTCCGTTGATCAATATGATAATGAAAGACATTCTATTGTACATTGGGCTGTTGTTTATGGACAATTAGAAGTGTTACAATTTCTTTTAAAAGCTGGAGCTTTTGTTAATACTCCAGATTTATATAGTGCTTATCCATTACATTATGGAACAGTTATTGAAGATATTAATGAAGAAAGATGTATTGCAATTATGCATGTTCTTATAAGAGCTGGGAATGAAGTTGATTTTTATGATATTGATAAAAGAACTCCAGCTGTTTGGGCTGCATCTCATGGTAATTTGGAAGCTTTAAAACTCTTAATAAGTTCGGGTGCAGATAAACATCATCTTGATAAAGATAAATTAAGTCTTCTTCATTGTGCTGCAAGTCATGGGCATGACCATGTGCTTGAATACCTTTTAAAGATTGTTGATAGAAAATTAGTTAAAGGAAGAGATAGGAATGGAGATACTGCTTTATTTTATGCAGCTGCATTTGGGCATGCTGAATGTGTAAGATTGTTATTAAAACATAAGGCAGATCCAAATGTTCAAGATTATAGATTACGAACACCAGCACATTGTGTTGCAGCAACAGGAAATTTACAAATATTGAAATTACTAAAACAATATGGTGCATCTTTTAATATGGTTAATTTTAGAGGTGATTTACCATTTCATGAAGCTGTTCAAAGTGGAAGTAAAGAGGTTATGGAATATTTATATACGGAGAATATAGAATGTTTATCAGCAGTTAATCATCAGGGAAGAAGTGCACTTCATTTAGCTGCAGCTACTGGGAATATGGAAAATGTTGTTTTTTTAGTTAGTCGAGGTGCAGATTATAATGCTATTATGATGCATGGTGATAAGTTAATGACACCATTGGATATAGCAGAGAATAGAGGTCATAGTGATGTAGCTAATTTTTTAAAAACAGTTCATAGAGCTAGAAGAGCTAGTGATATGCCTGAAAAAATAAGACGATCTTCTCAAGCAAGTATTGAAAGGCAACTTAGTAAAGCTAAAGAATTGGTGTTAGATGATGAAATGAATGATACTATTCAAGAAGAAATGATAGAAAATGATAATACAGAGAAAAACTTAGATTTAGATGTTAAAAATAAAGATAATACTACATCATATAATACTATGGAAACATCAATAAAAGATGAAAAAACTAAAACTTCATCAAAGAGATATTCAAATGCCAGTTCATTAAATAGTTATAATTCAGAGTTAGCTGAGATGTTAACAAAACAATTAGTTGAAGATTCAATAAAGCATGCACAAAACCTAAATGAATTAAGTGAGGATGAAAAGGAATATTTAGAAAAAGCTGGAAAGGGAATAAGTGATGAAAGTTCTGAAATAAGTATAGAAAAGAAATCTAAAGCATGTCAAACAAAAAAAGTTAATACCAAAATTGAAGCATCAAAAAGTAAAAAGAAAAAAATTGATAAGAAACTTGTTATAGAAATTGACAGAAAAACTGATTATGATTTATTGATGGATTATGAAAATAAAACAGGAAATAAAAGACTTCCAAAGTATGAAAAGGAGGCAAAAATATTACATGAAAAGGCTATATTTGATGAGTTGACACATTTAAAGAAAACACAATTGCAATATGGGAAAATTCAAGAAAAAACTTTAGTAAAAACATTAATTGAAAATTTTTGTAAAATGCATAAGTTACCAGTTGAACAATTTAAATTTACAACATTTTATGCATGGGAAAAGTTTTTATACGGTAAGTTGAATATTATTTATGTTTTAAAAATATGTATTAGAATCACTTACAGATCAATTAAAATTAATTTATCTTGAGGAAAGAGAAAGGATACAAAATGTAAAAAGGAATAATGCTGGAAGTAAAGCTGCAGGAATAACTTTTGAATCAAAAATAAGGAATGTAACACCATTAAATGATAAAATTCGTGAGCTTGGAAAAATATATTCTTCAGCATCATTGTCTACAATTGGTAGTATAACGTTACCACCAAATCGTGTTCCTCCACTAAAAAGTATTAAAAAGAAAAATGGGAAAAATTGTAACTGTAGTAATGAATTTAAATATAACACTTAAAATTGTATACTAATATTTTTATATCATTAAATAATAACATTTATATTTATACATGAAATATTACATTCTTTTTTTTAAATATAAAAGAAAATGCATTAATATTAAACGAAAAAATGGAAGTAATATATCTTTTAAAATTTTTGTTGATAAAAGAGAAATATGTTAAAAATAAACTTTATAATAATATCATTTATAAAATTTTATCTATAAACAATAATTTATGATATTATTAATTATTTTGTACTTTTCTAAACTAATGAAAAAGTTTTTAATAGGTTTACAAATATATTTAAATTATAAGAATCCGAAAAATAATAATATATTTATAAAATGATTTATTTATAAATATTTTTCATTATACATTAATTATTTATATATTTTTAAATATATTTATGTAAAAAAATATACACATTCAATTGTTTTTTCTTCTTATTATATAATGTTTTTATACATTAAAACTAATTCTTTTTTAAAAAATTAAAGTTATAAAAATGAAATAAATTATTATTCAAATAAAATCTTAAAAGTTTAAATATACTACAATAGGTAAATATAGTTATTTTTTAATAACTACTTTTCTGGAATAGAAAATAATTGAAAATATCTTGAAAAAAATGTATTTGATATGTATTCACACTTTAAAAATTCTTTTAAAAACATATTTTTACAAAAAAAAATATTTAATAGTTTATAATTTTAACACAATTCTTTACAAAAAAGAAACTTTCCAGTATTTATTTCTTTGATAAAATGTATTAACAAAATCCACACTGTGAAACTATCGTTAAAAAAGTGGTGTAAAACATCGAAATTTCTATAAGAATAAATGAACAATAGATTGCCATTAATTTATTATTCTCTATGTATTGAAGCTTGACCATTATTTAATTGAAAAGGATCAATAAAATTTTGACTCATTGCTTGTTGTGGCATTGCATATGGGTTCATCATAGCATTAGGCATAAATACTTGTGATGTAAATGTAGGATTGAAAGAAGGCATTGTAGATGTGTAAGGTGTAGTAGAAAACATTCCATTAGCTGTATTGTATGCCGTTTGAAGTCCCATCTGGGGAATTAATTGAGGATTTTGCCCGTTTTCAGGTGAATAATTTGATGATGGATTTGAAACAAGATCTGGAGATGGACCTGGTGATTGACCACTACTTTTTCTTCTACGATTTTTAAAAACATTAACATGAGGTGACCGTCCAGCACGATTATTTTGATCTATCATTGGTTGTACGATTCTGCGTCTTGCATTAATAAACCTGAAATAAATCCATTTTCATATGCGTTCTTTTCTTAAAATGTTTTAATTTTTGAATGTTTCTTACATAAACCCCTAATAATATGAAAATTTTAAAATTTAACAGATAATAAAACGCTAACCAAATAATTTATTTCATTGAAATGAAACCGGTCTCGAATGATTTATATAGAGATAACATTATTCGAGTAACTAGATAATGAGCTACCATAAACCTGTTACAGTGTTATTATGATTCAATTTATGTAGTTAATAAAAATGCTGTAACTTTATCTGTTAAAATGATCCTCATATACTCGTTAAATTTTGCCTATTTTATAACCTTTTTTGATTATAACGTCAGATCGTAAATTATAATTTGTGAAAGAATTAAGTATGTTTTTAAGATGTGAATAAAAGTTTATGTACTACAAAATCACACGTGCTGTTTAGATACGTAATGACTTTGTTAATTACTAGTATTCAGAATATTCACAAAGGACATTATATGATAACTACCATTTAACAGAGATTGGAATATGATAAAAATAATTACAAGTAAAAAAGTTAACTATTATAAAAATAATCTCATCTGTCCCGAAAACCTCTAATTATCTAATCATTTTGATTAATGATGAATGGTGATGTGGACAAGGAATGACAGAACTCATCATTCTGCCAGATGTCTACACAAGTCGATAAGATCAAATGTATTTATTTTTTCCCACAAAATTATTTAATTGATTTATTTTTTTAAATTAAGCATTTCTTTTTAATTTAAGACAAACCCTAGCGCATGTATTATTTGTTAAGTTCCATATTTCAATATATATATATCCATTTTAGTAACATTGGTACTTGTCAACCTAACCAGCTGCACCAATTCATCATTTTCAAGGCTGTTTTAAGCAATGACTGAATGCGTGCATATACAACGAATAAGAACTTTATAAAGAAGAGTATTCTCTCTTTAATTGTTACCATATCCCTGTGTGAGGTTGTTAGGCATAAATAAGTGTAACGGTAATAGGAAAGCGATTATTTGGAAATGTTATATATATATTTATATCATTATCATTTTAATTTTTAAAATGTTATTATTTGTACAAAAAAAACTTACCAGTTGTTTACTTGTAATATAGTAAGTCCTGTATCATTAGCCAACTGTCTTTTCTGCTCCTCAGAAGGGTATGGATGCTATAATGATATAAATATAATTAATTTCAATTTTAAAAATAATTTAAATATGAATATATTAATTTTGAATAGAAAATCTTATATGCATCTAACTCTCAGTTTCTCTTAATCCCTCAAATACTTTGTTTATTTCTCCCTCAATTTGAGTTATATATTCTATTTATACAAAAGTCATCCATCATTGAAAGCAGTCATGCTCCATCATGGTAAGGCATTCAATGATAAATGACTTTTGGCGCAAAGACTCTTATTTTATTTTGAATTAAATATAAAATAAACTAGAGACATTTGGTTTTGGTGCGTAAAGTTACATCATTACATAAGTCATTATTTGAAAAAATTTGAAGGAATTTATTATAATAACAAAAAGCTATACATTTAATTCCTGGTCCCTAATAAAATCAGATATATACATATATCTGTTTAGAAAAAGATACATTCTGTCAGATATAGAGATTGAAAAATGATTGATAAGCCTATAGATGATCAGTGATTGTAAATTCTGTTAAACTAGAAAAAGACTGGTCGTTGTAACAAAACAGATCCATATGCCGTTGTGTGTTAATCTGGGAGAATAAAAGATACTCATTTTGGCACACTTACTAGGTACTTAATAAAATGTGTAATAAATCAAAATATATATATTTATGCCAAATGATGACCTTTATACTTGAATACTTGAACGGCGATAATAACCCTTAACCTATGTTACAAAAGATAAGAAGCAGAAGTTAAACTAACATGACTTCTTATACTTATATTGTAAAAATGTGTAAATGATTATTGTTAATAAAACGAACCGTTAAGTTTTGGAATAGCCAAGCTCTAAACTTAGTTATGGCTTCTTTTGAAAATACTTTTGGTACTTTTCTTTTGCTGTTTCCGTTTGAACCATTTGTCTGTGAATTACCGTTACCCTCACTAGAAACAGATTCTCGACCGTCACCATTTAATGAATCACAAACAGAAAGACCGTCGTCGCCTAAAGAATAAAATCAAGGAGTTAATGAATAGAAGAAGCTAAAGCTAACAGCTAGATAATGAATGAATACGTGTAATTTTCACTATCCAAAAAATTCCAGAACCCATGTTAAGGTGCATAAGGTGTAAGCAAGACATAGACACATGTATATTATTAAATATATATATATATTATACTACAAAACTCACCATCAGATTTTTAAAAAGCCAATTCTTCATGGCATTTGTAGCATGTTTGGGAAAACAGCCACGTTTCCTTGAAGAAGTAGAACTTTTAGATATTTTTATTGACACTTCGGTGTTAGAAGGCGATGATGAACAATTATTAAGACTATTAGACGGTGGCTGTGACAATTGTGATGTCGTAGGCACTTCACTGGACTCAGTAGATTGAGGTGACAAGCCTGAAGATTCCTCAATGATATTAGAAGTAGTTAACATCATCATTGGAATACTTCTATTCTCAAATTCATACTCAAAATTTTGCTGTTGCTGAATAGAAGCCGTATATAATTGTTGACTATGAAAGTCAACATTATGTGCAAGTGTATTTTGCGGAACAGCTACCATATCATAATGATTTTGATGTGTTGAATACATAGCGCTTGGATGCGTTAAAACATGCGTTTCATAATGCTGAAGCATTATATTAGAATTACTAATTGAGCTTTCTGATGACATTAGCAAATCACTCATTTATTTATTTTTTTTTNTTTGGTTAGTAAGTGATTTTTAGTGTTAAAAATTACAAAAGCAATATGCTAGTGATAAAGAACACATCCAACAAGCAATAGTAGAAATGTTAAGCAAATTTAATTTAGCCTACAAGTAGTGTAATTTGGTGACATATGTAATTTTAATAAACACGGACTAAAATTAATGAAATACGAAATGATGAGATAGACTGAAAAAAATTAACAAACACGACAGAATGATGGTAATGAATTAAATTATGAAGCTGGAGTTGGTTCGTATTGGTTCTTTTATTTTGGTAAACGTTCTTTTCAACTGCTCCATCTCCTTCACTCAAAAGTGTCACATTCAGTATTTTAATTAATAAGCTCAATGTAGCGAAAAATTGGCCAACCGAAAAAGAGCTAATACATTTGTAGCTGATGTTATTCTGACGACATCCAATAAGCCCCCAATATCGTAACATTAAAAACCATTCATCCATGAAGCACTCGATTAGGTGAGAGGGAATCAGTGACAATGATAGATTATGAGACGATACATTACTACTTATTTTTATATGCTTCAAAGAATGTCACATAACTAATCAAAACAAAATTAAAAAATAATATAAGAAAAGATAAAAAAATTAATTAAAATATGGGATATAGGAAAGGAAATTAATAATAATAAGAATAATAATGATGATGATAAAGGAGAAAAGAACTAGCATGCTAATGATGATATACACCTCAAATTATAAAATGTGATCAAATTTATGGAGGATAGAAGAAATGTTTGTTATTAACAAAGCTTATGAAGAAATTTCCAACCTATTGTGTGCTAGTGTGCCAATCACTGTCAGCAACGCTAATTAGTCTACTGTAAAACTGTCATTAAAGATATACTTTGTAAATATTTGCTCAAAACCGCGCTATCTGATGAATCTTATGTCGTGAGCTTCTTTTTTGTTTCCCTCGAGAGAAACCTCTAATTGCCTACTTCCTCCCAATATTTTGGGAGAGATATTTGTCTTTCTTTTCCTTAATAAATAATTTTCCACAGGGACAAACCTTATAGAAGTTGCAGTAGTATAAAGATTTAACGATAAACAATATATATATATATATCTATCTATGCTTACTGTAAAATAGTGTGGTAGCATTTTGTCTTTTATATCTATTAAATATACATTCTGTCAACGTATAATTAAAACATAAGCCAAAATACATCGAAAAATTATGTTTTTTTTTTTNAAAAAAAAAACTCACCTGTTTCACTAGGTGCTTCATTATTTCCCGTGGTTGATGGAGTTGTTGAGATCGTGCTACTTCCGGACTGTGCATTTGAATTATTTAATATTCCTGAATTTGGAGAATTGCCGTTTTGAGATGAAGGCTGTGGGGCGCCACCGGCATGCTGTATAGAAATATTAGCTGACGTCCCGCCCAAGACTAAAGGGTGCTCTTGTTTTACATGTTGATTTGATAATTCATGAAACCCCGATGTACCAGAAGTTGGCACCTATAAAAGAAATAATATTATAAATATTTTATAAAAACAAATGCTTTGTTAAAAGATACAACATTTAAAAGAAAAGAAAAGCCGACAATAAAAGTTGTTTAAAATGGCAATTCATAAAGTTATTAGGTCCCACTTAAGAAATACAATGACTATATTGAAGTATCTATTTCATAAACTATATCGGCAATGTATTAACTAATATATTGTTGCAATAAGTTAAAGTGTCACTGTCATACACAGACTCACCATAAAACATATTAAAACCTGTTGTTATGATAAAGTCAATGTTACTCATATTTTGAATGAAATATAGTTTAAACAGATATAGACATTTTTTTTCAATAATAAATATATTTTTTTTTNTTTTTTTTTAATAGAAATAATCATACCTCATGTGAAGTATTTGTTGTACTGCTATCATTATTAGTATTAGATCCTGGATTATAATAATTAGGATTATTTGACATTGGTTGATGTGATAATGGTGTTGGAATATTAGCAGGACTTGAACAACTTTGTGTGGTAGCTGGTGAAATTGAAGGCTGAGTTGAAGAAGATCTTTCATCTCCAACAATATCCATTGGCATCTTTCCTTTTAAACATGTAACATAGCGAAGACAAAAATTATCACATAGTTCATGCACCTAAAAAAGAAATATTTTTATTAGAAAAATTATATTTTTATCATTTTACTATCTAGTATATAGAAATTTATAGATAACAAAAATGTCAATCATTTATATATACATTTGGTTGAAAAAATTGTATATGTCTATGATAATAAAATATTAGATTTTATCTTACCTTTTCTAATTCTAGTAAATGAAATCGTAACACTTGAATAGCTTGAAGCATCTGTAATAATATTATTATAAAATTAAAAAATAAAAATTAAGAAATATAGTTTACCAAATTGTCAAGTTCGGGATTAGGTTGATAGAATGGTTTATTTGTTTGAACCATTTTTGAAAACTCCATCAAATCATCTTTGAATGATGCTGAAGAGCAAACATCATTAGTTTGACTACCATCACGCATACAATCCCTAGGCGTACAGGTAGCTAATTCACATTTTTCAAAAAGACATGATAAAAGTGGAAATAATGGATGAGCATATATAGCTTCCTTATCACGTTTCATATGTTCATCGAGAGGATTATTTGGCATCATAATACCTTGTTGTTGTCCTGTATTCCCATAAGGTATTCCTGTCCCTACAGATGATGGTGGTACCATTTGATTTTGAAAAAAATTTGTATGACTCTGCTGTGATGAAGGATCTACTGATGATACACTAGATCCATACATGTCAGAGGAAGGTCCACTATTTGAAGATGGATAACCGGCATCCGCTGAGTATTGCTAAAAAAATATAAGTTAATGATAAAACGCATTATAAAATGTAAATTTAAAAATATTAAGAAAGCTTATCTCTTCTCATGGTCAAGCATTCTTTTACTTCGGCACTATAAGATGTAAAGTAAAAAGTGCCGAAAGGAAGAATAGTGCGCAAAAATGTGAATATGCTAATTGGCAACCACAACTTAAGAATATATCACTATAAATATAATACTATCTTTAAACTCATAAATTATGCCTAAAGACAAGGATAAGATTTATTACAATGAATATTTATCAGAAAAAAGGTTTATACTGCGCAAATCTTTTTATTCATGAGGGAAAGTAATTTTTGTCATAGTCGTTGTGTATATAATTTTTGAAAAAATATTGATCATTTTGGTTAAATAAAATATTTTTTTGATAAAACAAAGTGTGACAGAATAAATATATAAATATGTTTCATATATTTTTTTTGAAAATGTTTTATATATCAGATTATGCATTAATTTATTAACCTATTAAAGATATACTTATTTATAAAACTTAAAAAATTTTGATACGTATGTGGAATTATATAATTGTTCAAATGAGGTGACATTAAATTACTGTTTTAACGTATATTTTTAATAGAAGTAGTTATTCTTTTGACACCTCATAAAATATATAATGCACAGAGATAGGATTATATCAAATGCAACCCTGATATAATCTTTCTTTTGTAAAAACTTTATGGTAAAAAAATAACTAACCCCTTGAGACATGCTGGCAAATCGTGTTTTATATATTTATACTTCCACAATACTCGTATGTTCGTTGAAAGTTAGGAACGAAACAATATACACACAAACGAACCAAATATTACGAGGTGTTTGTTAATAAAATAATTTGAAGATTTTAGCAACTCTCTAAAAGGATATTAATAAATCAAAATATATAAATTTTCTAATAAAATAAAAAATATTTAATAAAACTCGAACGAAATATTTTATGAAAGTATTAATTTATAAAATAAAAAAAAAGACCTTTTTCGATTGGTATATGTTTATATATGATGAAATAAAAAATTAATTTTGGTACATATCAATTATTTTATAGGGGAAGATATTATCACACTTTTATTATATCTACTCTTTATAAGGATATATATTTTAGACAAAATGAATTATTTGTATAAATAAATGAATTGTACTTAATTTTACAATTAAATTTGTTATCCAATTAATTATTAAATTCAATAAAAAAATTTTTAATAAACTTTCTTTCTACTTAAAAATTATTATATATATATTTTGTAACTAATAATGCTATTGGTTGGTTGACAAATTTTATATATTTAAAAGCACTATATATATATATATATTTTGAATGGGGAAAAAATGTTTTAGTTTCTGTATTATATACTTAATTTTAAAATAATTTTCTATGAATTAGTTACTAATAAAAAGTTACTAGTATTTAAAAAAAAATAATTCGATAAAATGTATATATTTTTTATAAAAAAAAAAATCTTTTTCAACAATAGAATATATTTTTTGTTGTTTACTATAAATGTATTCCTTAATTTTTTGTTAACTACCACTATATATATTATGTTTTAAAAAAGTAAAATATAAAAATATCAATATATTTAATAAGGAAGAAAAATTTTATTAGATTATTAAAGTATCAGTTGTATATGTGCATATTTGTATCTAATAATTTTGATACATCAAAAATTTATCAGGAAAAGTTAAATGACTAAAAATGAAAAAAGCTTAGTGCTTTTTTAAATAGTAATTTTATTGAACGACGGTGAAAGGTATGTTATAAGATAAGCACAAATTAATTATTACTGCTTTAAGTGCATTAGATTTTTACGACTCCAAAGTTAATTTATAAAAACTATTATGGTGGTTTTCTTGGATAAATATTAATTGTTAAGAGTCATTAAATTATGATAAACCCGTGAAGGCGCTGTAAAGACAAATTACATCATATTAATTTGACAGAAGTGATAGCTATTTAACAAAATGATTGACAAACAATATATAAAAAAATTAATTTTCTAATGTGGTTGTTAAATGTTAATAACTATGAAAGGGCACATTATCAAGATTGATGATGAAATATGTATCACTTATAATTACTCTGATATCTTTAAAGATAAAGAGATATTCATGTGATATGTCATATAATATATATTAACAAATAACGTTCTAAATAATAGCTTTAATGAAATCAAATCAATGCCTAACGAAAGGTAATAAATTAGTATAGAATAATATATTGATGATAAATTAATATTAAAATAAAGATAGGTGAGTCTAAATTATAATGTATTAGCTAAAAATAAGAAGTAAATTCAAGTAAGTGATCACATTTTGTCAGTTGTTGGCAAAAAAGCTGATAAGTACGTTTAATATGAAGTGTATATAGAAGACAGAACGATTATTCTTGTCATATCACAATCAACATTCCCTTTCCTATGTCTTCATCTATAAAATTATTTTTTATACCAACCCTAGTTTAAAATGGAAAGAAAATATAGCAATAGTAATTGACATTACATTCCATTCATTTACTCCTGTCAAATTTTTTTGCCAACTTTTGACTAAAGGTTTAGGATGATGCGGCAGAATGTACTCTTCAGATAGATATATAGAAGTAAAGAACTAGAGGAAGAAACAACAAGATGCGATAATATAGTAAAAGGATGGCATGTATTGAAGCTTCTGATAACATTTATATGTACGTATAAGAAATTGCCTAGGAGTTTTTAAAAGACAAAGAAATAAGGACGTGATGATTCTTCTGATGCCGATGTGACACATGTCCGTGTGAGCGCCTGCCTTCGGGACAAGGCGGATCTGCCTGTTACTACAAATACTTCCCTCCTTAATAGCAACTTTCATCATTGGATGAAGAGTTTCGTAAAAGGCGTGGTTGCGCACCACCAGTATACAAAGATATTGTCTGTCTCCTCTTTCAATATTATGTTGTCCCTTTATTATAATATTGGTGATGTTTATAGAGTTGTGATGCTTCTCTATATATATATTCACATATATAAAACCAAATATGTACTGCATTAAAAATAAATATATATATATATGCATATGATACAAAATATATACATGCTACGTTATTTTAAAAGAAAAATGGGGATAAAGATGGAAAAAGAAAGCAAAAATTTCATGATAATAAGTTTTGATATTCTATATAAATTTATACTATTTATACTTTTGAATAATAAATAAAAATTTATATAGAATTTTTTTTTTTTTGTTAAATTTACCTGATTCCCTTTTATAGAACTTTTACAATTTTCCACGGCAACAATGATTGAAGAGTTGTCATGTTTTGTATTATTACATCCAGATTCTAAAGCCATTGTAATATTAGTTTCTTTACTTTTCTTATCACAATCTGTCGGCATAATAAGTTTGTCAGTAAAATCTTTCAATGATCTTTGTTCATCAACTTCTTTTTTTACTTTATATATATCTTTACCATCTTTGTTTGAAGCCTCCAAAGATTCAGCTTCTTCTGGGAGGTGAGTACTAGATGAAAAAGAATTCTCTTGTTGAAGAGATGGACAGATAAAAGATTGAGTTGCAGTAGAAAGGAACAATGGATTAAAATAAGCCGCATGGGACCATGTTGAATAATCTAGAGAATTTAGCCCGTTTACAGTTGATTGTGACGATGATTGTAATGTACTTGAATTTTGTATACAATTTAAAAAATTTTCAACTGTCATGTTTGTGGTTCTAAAGTATAATGATTATTACAAATTAAGATTGAAAATGCTCGTCAATCAATGAAGATTAATGAAAACGAATTAATGAGTAGAACGTGTAATATTGATGGAATATAAAATGTGTTGATAAAAAAAATAGTGACAGCAGATAGGGTAATAAATTGTCTAAAAATACATTTTAGCATGTTTATAAGATTTATTATCCAATGATAAAGTTTAATTTTCATAGATAAATACCATCTTTTAAAGGTGAAAAATTTAATGATGATGTTATAATAATTTAAATATGAAGAGTTAGCGACTATCTTATTTTAAATTTTTTTGTACTTTTACCCTAATTTCTATTATGTAAAGGGATAGTCCAAAAATTGCTTTAAGAGGTAAAGCTATTGCAATGATTGGAAAAAGAAAAAAGACATGCATATATGTTATTAAGAATTTGTTTTAAGTGCATAGATCATCATTCCCATAAAATTTAAATATTGTTATTTTAATTATGATACTATTAATTATTTATCCTTAATATATTTAAATTGCTCTAATTTTAACAAGGTGTCAAAATTTTTAGCATCTGTTGCGGGACTATATTAGGATAATGTTATATAAAGTAAATATCATCATAGATTATCGTATCTATACGCAGTCAACTGAAAGATAAATTCCAAATGTTAAACAGTCTGTTTATCCAAATTATGTAATTGAAGTTAATAATAGTATACATGATCAAAGTATTGCTTCAATTTTAATATATACTATAGCGGAAACTTTAAACGTACCATAACTTCTTTAATCGTTTTAAGTGTTTTTAGAGAGGTTTTGCCTGTTCATTCAGATACAATGGTAAAATAATTTTTAACTTATAACAGCAGGAAATGATAGACTAATGGTATTAAATAACAAAGGCAGTTATTCTTTTCAAGTCAACAGTATATAAAAACAATATATAATGATGACATGTTAATTAGGCTGATTTTAAGGACAATGTTTTATACAATCTACTTAAACTCATATTAATATATCTTAAGAAGATTGTTTAAAAAAATAACAAATATTGTATAGAAATTTATAACAATTAAAATGAACCATATTATAATAACTGTCACATTAATGATATAAAAATAGTAAACTATTATGACAGGTACAAATTTTATAATTTGTGTTTTCATATATACATATATCGATGATGATTATTTCTTCACATGCTAATCTGTATTATTTTAAAAGCTTAAGGATATTATTTTTAGGAGAAGTAACGAATTGGCGTCATAAAATGTCACCCTATAACAAAGGCATTGTTTCAAATAGTCTTAATTTTCATTGTTAATGAACTGACCTTTGTTTAGAATAGCTATCAATCACTTGGATATTTATTTCTTTTTATTTTTGCTGACAGAATAGTTTTAAAGATTTTAATTGAAAAAATGTATAAGATTTTTTTTTTGAAATTTGATATTACCATTACAATGAAAGATACAGGAAAAAAAGTTTATAATTTCAATCCAGTTAACTTTTTTGTTCATTATTTAGGAAGTAAGAAATTAGTTTTATGAGCTCAGATATGATTAATGAGGTGTTATTTAAAGTTAAGTCATAATTTCTTTTTCAGTTAGCCGGCTTTGTGTTTATCGATGATATAGTAACCGATAATCAACAAATATTATTAAACTAATCATTACTTATTGTTTGTTATCGTTTTCTGTTGATCGTAACAGATATATACTTATAATCTTATATTCACAGTATCGGCATCTTTTAAAGATATATATATATATATGTGATGTTGACTATTTCCTTCAAATTAAATGAAAAGAATAAATGGAAGTATCATTAAAATCTAAGTAAATATTTTGGTTAATTTAAAAAGTGGTTGGCCTGTCATAACATTCTTTTTTTTTTCTTGGAGAACATCTCATCAGCTGCTCAATTATAATTTCACAGTTGAAAATTTATCTCATATAAAATATATTTAAATTCATGATCATTACCAAAAAACATCTTGTCCTGGTTTTATAGACTTGTTTTTGCACGGCATCCCTGCTGAGAAGGCATTTATTAAATGAGTTACCACCAATCATTTTTGACTTTCATTTATTATAAATTATAAATATATATTACAAGTCGGCGGTTAAAGAGAGCGAATAAAAGAAACGACTGTTACTCTTCATTATGTAACTGAGATATCTAATCAAAATCAGATTATGAATCCTTAAACAATACCACTATTTTATTTTAAAAAAAAAAGTATGTGGGGACAAAAAGAAGAGTTTTATATTTTGATGTTTTTAAAAATTCAAATACTATTAATCCTTAAGTTATCAACTTTTTATTTATACTTAAGATTTTAATGTATTAAATATAATCTTGTATAACTTCAAATTTTAATTTTAATAAGCTTTGTTAGGAAGTCGTTTGTCAATCAAATTTGCCAAAATTCTCAATATAATATCTGTCATATGTCAATTTGGAATTTGATATCATGTAGGTTTATAAAGTTAGATGAAATTTCCTTCCGATTAAGCTCATATAAATCTATCCATCAATATCGTTAGATTTTATGCAAAAATAGATTTTTGAATGGTTTATTATTTTGGTTATATTTTGAGTATATATTAAAACTTTCCCAAGAATTGCCGCCTCATGGAAAAGGGGATTATTTTATTTAAATAGTATTTAGAAGTGTAAATTAACAGGTAATTGAAAATTAAAAACTTTTTTCTAATCCTGAAGGTCAACTAATTAAAAATGTTAATAATATTATGAGCTCTTTGATCGGCTTATGAAAATTGTGATAATTGGTGAAAGATAATTATCTAATTGACATGAAATTAGTATAAATAATTATTTAACTCCAATTTAATATAATGGATTTATTATAATAATGAAAGATTCATAAATAATATCATGATGATATTTTTACCATGCAACATCTTTCCAAATATTCTGTGCTTGGAAATATAAATTATCGCGGTTAGTATCATTGTTTAATTTGTGTAATAGTTTTCAAAAAAAGTATTTATTTTAAATGGATGCTTTTGTTACCAGAACACCTGGTAGTAGAAAGAGAAGAATATATTCTCAATCATCAACACCAGGAACACAATTATTATCTCAATCTTCAATTTTGAATGATACAATTGAAGGACCACAAAATGATATATTTGTCAATTCTATTCATCCTTCGAAGGATGTTCCTGACGAATTGGTTCCATTTTTGGATGGAGTAAGTTAAAAAATGTTTAATATATAAATTTTTGTAGATTCTAAGAACAGAATACGTTGATAGAGTAACAGCAAATAACGTTGAATGTGAATTATCAAATGTTCTTTCTCTTCTTGAGTTAGGAAATGAAGCTGAAACTACAATTCATGGAGTACAACAAATTGTCTTTGATGAAGATATGGCAAATGATCGTTATAAATTAATGGAGATTGATAATAATCTTTTAGAATATTTTACCAATCCAGAAAGAGAGTAAGAATAATTATCATTATTTAATAATATATACATTTAGAGTAATATTTCGTGGAGGTTTGGAGGATGAATTAATTTTATGCACTGATGACAAAACGTTTACTGTTAAGGAACATAACACAACAAGAACATATTTATTGTTTCCAGAAATAAAAGATGTTGACTATTTTAATGAGAACAACCGTAAAATTCTTCATAAAACAATATCGCAGGGTGTTCTCAAGAATATTTTAGTTTTGGAGGAAAAAAAATTTCCTGATATTAAAAAAATTGAGGAATATTTTAAAAATAATCAAATTGATACCATAAATCAGGATACTTCTGAATATGTAAATCAAAAAAGAATGATTACATATCAAGATTTACTGAATGATATCCAGATAAGTGAGAAACAATTAATAGAAGTATTGGATAAGGTACCAGTATTTCAAGATAATAATATATATCACTGGATTTCTGATACTTACCAAGAACAATTGTTTAACATATTAATTAATGCTTTCGATGATTCACGGTACAAGGAACTTACAATAGATACAATTAATTTTGATTTACTTAAAGAATGTTTACCTAGTCATGTTAAAAATGGTGTTATTGAGTGGTTTTTGAAGAATTATTGTGAAAAAGATGATAATACTTTGTCATATTTATTGATAAAAGACAAATTTATTATCCGATGTGTCAAACAACTTCTTCGTAATATAAAATCTACAAAACTTGAAACATTTAAAGTTTTGATGAGTGAAATATTGCCAGTTGGGCTTGATTTTGATGTTAAGAAACATATAATAGGTTTAGCGGCAATAAAAACTTCAGTAACAGGTGATGTCATCTATTTTATAGATATTAATTCACTATCTACAAACGTAAAAACAAGAATTAAGCAATTGTTTGTTTTAGCAGAGAAATGGGATTGTAAAGATATTCAAGCATTTCTTATTGATATTTGTGGAGATATAAAAGGTTGTGATGAAGCCTTAATCAAATATTGTAGATCTGTTAAGACGAAAGAGTCGAGAGTTTATGTTGGTATGAAGTATGGTTACTAAAAATGTGTCCTTTATTTAAACAATCTTTTTCTTTGTATCGTAAATATTTTAATACCATTTTATTTTATCAAATATACAACTTTTAACTATCGTTTTGTATTTAAAATATTACAATGTATTAAACTGATTTTCTAACAGTATAAAGACTAAAACAATATGTTATCATTTTAATTTTAAACATCATTGTTATTATTTGATTTTGATACAATATTTTTCTAAAAATAATAAATATTGTTTTTGTATTTCAATAATTATATCCAAATAAATAGTTTTTATGAATGAATATATATATATATATNTTTTTTTTTTAAAACACATGTTTTATGTGCATATGCTTTGTTAAATTTATACATAACATTTTAGATAAACTTTTTTTATTTTATAATTCTTCTTTAACATTTCGATATGTGGAAAGAGTACTTCTTCCTATCTTCTTTTAGTTTATTATTTTTATTAACAAAAAGCAATTATTGCCAATGACAATGTGTGTTAGGGAGAAGGAGTTTGTATCATTGACTTTACATATATCTTAAATAATTGTTTTCTTTAACAATTATACACATTATTACATATATTCATCTAAATTGATAAATATATACATTCGACAAATAGTTTTTCACTAAAGTTTATGTTGAGGAAAATAACTTTGTGAGAAGGTAAATAGTGGCATTGATACTAAGGCCCCTTTAACGTGATATAAATATCAATTGAAAAATACCAATCAAATTCTTTATTTATTTAAGTATAATTTTGTTTAGTTTCTCACATATTAAATTGATTTTAATTTGACGAAAAATCTCGTGATTTAGTTAGTTCTTTTACATTTTTAAATAACATTTGATAAAATATTATTATATCAAAATATTTTAACAGTTGTATTTCTTTTAATATATATATATCCTTGTAAAAAATCGAGTATTTAAGTTCTTACTAAAAATTGTTTTATTAATCAAATATTACTTTAACCCTATATACATTTTGGTTTTAAAGTTAATACAACAGATATCAAGGGCGTTTTAAGATGTTTGTATGTATTTTAATAATAATAAATATTTTTTGTTGATTTACTTTAAATAGTTATATATTTAAAAAGTTTAATTATTACCTTTAATTATGTAATCGCAATATAATTGCGTGTGTTTGAAGCACTTATTTTTCAAATAGAACTGGTTTTTGAAAAACTTTTATCGATATATACAATGTACCCCGGGTAAACATTTTTATTTTTGAGTTAATATTATATATCATATTTTGAAACAACAATGCAGACACTTTTATCAAAAAAAAAGAATAATAATGAGTTTATATACAGAGGATTTATTTTTTTTTATCAATTTGTTAAATAAAGTCTTTATTATGATATTTGTTTAGCGTATAATTTTTTTAGAGAATTATTATCTCATTGTTTAATCAATATCTTTTATTAGTTATTTATTAGTCATACAAATAACCTTCATAACTTTTGTTGACAAAATTTTCTTAAGTATTCACTTTTATATACATTAGAAAAGTTACTCTAAATATTTATACATTTTTAGATTAAAAATGACTGCTGAATGTAACCTTGGAAATATTCTTAAACTTATTCTTGCTATTATCCTACCAGTAAGTTTTGTTGTTTGTTTTTATAATAAATTATTTTTTAGCCAATTGGAGTATTTTTAGGTATACTTTAGTTTTGTAAATTTTCATTAAATTTTAAATTTAGATCGTGGATGTGATTTGAACTTGTTGATCAATATCGTTCTTACACTTCTTGGATATATTCCAGGTAAACAATAACAATATGAAAAATAGTAATATATATTATTTAGGTGTTATTCATGCTATTTGGGTAATCTTTTTCTCAGCATAAAGGATTCTATAAGTCAAAGTATGATGAATTTAAAATGGAAACGTTTAATAATAAAATGTTGTTTTTCTATCAAAATGTTCAATTTTTAACATTATTAAATCAATTTCTTTAAAAAAAAATATAATTTCTTTATTCAACTTTATTTTTTGATATTGTTTAATAAAATTTTATAAAAATCAAAAATCACTTTTTATCAATTTCAAAATATTATAAATTTAAGTATATTATCATATTTTTAAATATTAAATGAAAGAAAATTTGAATTTTTTCCAATCATCAATTTTATATATAATGAGATTTAAATTTTTAATGTTATCTGTTAATTAAATGAACAGTGCATTTACAAAGTTAAAACTAGGTTTGGGTGTAAAAGACAAAGGTGATAATCTTAAGGTAACATTCAAATTTATTAATTATATAATTAAATACATTTAGCGTATTGATGATGTAAATGATAAAAATAAAGTTACAATTCAACCGTGTGATTATACTGGAATTTTAAAAGCAAAGATAAATAAGACAAGTAAGGTTATTCCAGGTAAAAAATATCGTGGATTCTTGTCAGCGGGTGTATTAACATTAAAAAGATTCAAAAATGGCACATTAGATAAGATTGGAATTGAAGCGAAGAATTATAGAAATATTATAATTGATTTAGTTGCGGTTGATGTTCTTTATGATGAAATTAAGTGTTTCTTTTTGTTTATAACACCAAACGTCAGTTTACGTGCCAAGCCAAAGCAAAAAGAATTTGAAACATGGAAACAAATGATTTGTCAGCATAAATGGTATATACAATTCAAAAACAAAGGATCGATTACTCAAAACAAGGATGGCCTTAAGATACCAGATACTGAGATTGAAGATGAAATATCTGACTATACGGAAGAATCTACAAAAAATAATAGCCATAGTTCTAAAAGATCAATAAGAGTAGGTCAAAAAAAGAATCAATCATCAACTGTACAAAATTCTACCTCAAGTAATATTTCTGATAAACTACCAATTACATCTTCTCCTTCCAAGATCGAGAGGAAGAATTCAAAAAGGTGTAGCGATAATCCTATTAATTTTAAGTCCCCGGAAATGATTGAAGAGTAAGTTATCAGTTAAATTATTTAATAATAAAGTAAAATTTTAGAATGATGGAGCTTATAAAACTTCTTATGAATACAGTCCAAACATTGAATGAAAGAATTATAAAACTAGAAATGTATGTTGCAAATAAAGATGGAGATATCATGAAGGAATCATCGGATAAGTCTATTGAGAGTAAAAAAATAAAGAATGATTCATTAAAATTGAAACAATCAAGCGATCCCAATGTTGTATGTACTACCCAGATTAGTGAAGAACAACAAGTTGGTATAGATAAAATTAGTGATAGTGCTAAAAGTGCATTAATTGTTTACAAAATTAGAAAAAGGAGAGATTCATTACCAGCAGTACAAACACTTGCCAAGCAACTTTCTTATACACAAATTTTTAAATGTTTTATTTCTGGAGGACATTTTCCAATCTCTTTGTACGAACCAATATCATCTCTCCAATTGCTTTGTTGTGAATTACAAAATGCTAAGATTATTAATGACCTTGTCAAGTTAACAGATCCTAATGAAAGAATCTTAAAAGTTGCTTCATATGTTATTGGAAGTTCTGCAGATTATTTAATACCTGGTAGAAGGAAATGTTTTTCCTCATTTCCAGGAGAAACATTTGACTATGTTAGCGAGGACGGATGGAAGTTTCATGGTGAACATATATCAAAAACTCCTATGTTAGCAGCAAGTTATATTGAACATGAATCATGGGAAATGTATATGTCTTTTCAGTTAATTAGTAACATATCTTTCAATTCTGTTGAAATATCAAGTGATTTACCAATTCGATTAAATATTAAGAATAAGGAAAGCTTTATTTGGAAGAAACCAAAGTTTGTTGTTAATAAATTAAATGATTTACCTGAGAAACGACTGTCCTTCTATAATGATATAATAAAAATTCAAAGTTCAAGAGGATTGTCCATAGAATTGGCGTTTGATAAGAAAGGTGATATTGAAGGAAAATTAACTGATAATAATGGAAAAACATTAGCTGATATTGAGGGAAATTATTATTCAGTTGTTAAATATACAATGAAAGCAAAACAATATCTTTTATACTCGGCACCAAATATCAATTCATATAATGAAAAATATTATTCATTCAACAAATTTACAATGGGTATAAACGAACTTTTTCCTGATGAGATACCATATATTCCAAAATCAGATTCTAGATTAAGAAAAGATATAAGATATTTGGAGGAAGGTAAAGATGAAAAAGCTTATGATGAAAAAGTAATATTAAGTGATAAATATAGACACTTAAATGAACATTTACCATTGTGGTTTACCAAAGTAAATGATCAATTTTCGGGAGCAACACTATACAAGAGTAACATGAAATACTGGCCAGCCAAGTTAGAACAATTCACGACAGAGGACTGTCAAAAAATACCTGTACTGTTTAGTTAAATATATATTTAATTAATAATATTAACATAAAATAAAAATATACTTAATTACAATATTATAACGTTATATAAATATGTATATTTAAGAATTATAATAAAGAATATTAAAGTTTAACTACAAACTTTATCATTTATTGTCAAAGTGATAGGTAAATTTTATACCTTATCAATAAAATTATTCTCTTTCATCATATATTATTCCTTAATCAAAAATGTATTAGATGGTTATTAAACAATAATATTTAAGAATCTTAACATAAATGTTTAGAGCTTTTAAGAATATTTATTCTTATTTCTCATTAATATGTAGTTATTCATGTACAGAACTTATATTATTTTTTATATATTTTGGATGGATTTTTGCTCAATCTATTGAAAGTCCAGGAATCTATCAAAAGTAAATTTCTTTACAAATTATTACTTCATTTTTATATTTAGAATATGCCTAATATATTATAATGAATCAGATATTGTTGATTGCACACAAATAGAGGATGGTGATGTTGAAGATGAGATACAACAACATACAGCACAATGGTATCTTCTTACTTCTCTTGCATATATAATACCAGCATCCTTTGTTGATACAATTATTGGAGCTTATGGTGATAAATATGGAAGAAAATTTAATATTCTATTTGGAATAGCGGGCTTATCCTTTGTACAATTTTTTTATATATTAGTCTTAAATCCTTCTATTAATGCTCCATATTGGGTAATGATACCTGTATTATTTACATCAGGATTTACAGGTTTTATTAATATTGTAAGCTTAATTAAAAATTAAATTTTATTATTTTGTTAATTATTAGATACCAGCCTCATGTAANGCTTACTTGGCAGATAAAATTTCTGATACAGGTTCTTTAACAATAAGATCAGGAATATTAAGTCTTTTTCAATTAGTAGCAAGTGCCTTAGGTGGATTATGTGCAGGTTTATTTTATGAAATTGATATTACTAATGCTATAATTATTGAATTGGCATTTTTTTTTCTTGCCTTCCTTATAACATTTTGGAAGATTAAACATCAACCTAATAGAATAAGAACATTCAGTATTGAACCTATGTATGAGGAGAATGATGAAAATTTAATGAATGGAACATTTTTTAAAATATTTAAAAATATGATAATTGATATTAAATATTTATTAATAAATGGATGGAGAACGTACACTAAAAAACGAAGTGGAAATAAAAGAAAATTTATGTGGATAACAGCAATTGCTTTGATGTTAAGTTATACAACAAGTGTTGAAACAAGAGTAAGTTCAGTAATGAATTCTTATGCATTTCGAAGGACAGATGATAATTCATTAGATTGGGATGCTCAAAGACTAGGTTTTTGGAATAGTATAGGATATGGTAGTTTAATAGTTGGTACATTTATTGGAGTATTTATATTTAAAAAAATATTCAAGTTTCAAGATACAACTTTAATTATCATTTCGGTACTATCATCATCATGTAGACTTTTTTTAATAGCGTTTGCCACTAATGACCTTCAAATGTATTTAGCTAATATTTGTGGATGTTTTGCATCACTTGTTCAACCTGCAGCAGTGTCATTTATTGCTCAACTTGTTTCACTTGATGAAGTTGGAAGAGCTTTTGCTCTATTTGGTATTGGAAGCAATATTACATTTATACTTGTAAACTTATTATTTAGTTCTATATATATGTATGTTTTAATATCTTATATTATTTGTATAAAATGAAAAATTTTAGATTATGTGAATCATGGATGCCAGGATTTTTATTTTTATTTATTGGAGTTGTGCAACTACTGATTGTTGGAGCTCTTATATGGGTTCACTTTCAAAGTAAAGTTGAAGGAATTTCGGCGATTAAAATTGTAAGAGATAACACTGCCGGAAATGAACAACGCCCTAGAATGTCAATAGACATTACTTCGTTTTTAACAAAAAATTTTAATGTAAAACAGGATCAATTTACAATTAATGAAAACAAAAAAATTAATCTTACATCATTAAAAAAAGCACTTAAATTAAAATTATCTCAAAATTTAAAGGAAAATCAAAATGATGCTCCCATATCAATTGTTTCAAGGAACCAATCAAATGACAACAACAATTTCTATGAAAGAAGAGCTTCAATTATATCTTTTTATTAAATTAACTTTCTAATTAATATTTTAATATAAATAATATTTATTAATCTTGATATTTATACACCTTAATAAATTTTCTTCCTTATAAAAAAAACCTGTTTTTATTTATCTAATATATTTTTAAGTTTTCAATATTACAATTATACATTAAAAGAAAGTTGTGATAAAATTTGTAAAACAAAACATGAGAAGTTTGTTAAATACTCTTTAACGGTTTAATTTTTAAAAGAAACTAAATTTATTATGCGTAATACCCTAAAGTCATTTAAAACTTATATCAATCAAACTTTTCTCTCCAAAAATATTTTATTATATCAAAATGATAATTTGCTTTACCTTGTACTTTTTAGACCTTGTAAAAATTGTCATGATACGGAGTTTCAATAATAAAACACCGCCTTATTTTTGCAAGGCTATTCTTTTAATTCTTTGAAGTTGTATATTTAAGTAGAAAATCTTCTTAATTTTTGTTAGATATATAACATTTATTTCCTGATGGTGCACAAATTTAGTAGAGAAGGTATCAATGATGAATACCAAAGAATGGAAACAGCAAATTTTTACAGAAAATTTGCTGTTTTCGCAATTTTATTAAATTGTGTATTCGTAATTATAAGTACTATCTTAATTCCATCACTATATGGATACATGCAACGTGTTGAATCACAAATGCAATCTGAAACTGACTACTGTAAATCATCAGTTGGTACATTATGGCAAGATTTTATTCAAATGCAACTTAATAAAGGTATTAAGCCATCAATTAAGGCTTTCAAAGGAATGGTTGCCATGTCTGTTGACGGAAAAATTCAAGGTATGATAAAATATATGTTATAATTAAATATATAATATTTTTAGACCGTATTAAACGTCAAGCTGGGTATGAAAATAGTAATCCTTCCGCTGCAGTTTCATCCTTCTCATCATCAGAAGTATGCTCATGTCAAGTAGGATTACCAGGTAAGAAATACAATATTTTTACAAATATAAATATAATTTTTTGAATAGGTGATGCTGGTGAACCAGGTATTGATGGAAAAGATGGAAAAGATGGACTTCATGGTACACCAGGAAGACAAGGTAAAGATGCTCCAAGTGATGGAATTATTGAAGCTGACCAATTCTGCTTTGATTGTCCAGTAGGACCACCAGGACCAGTTGGTAAACAAGGACCAAAAGGACCAAATGGTAAACCAGGATCTAATGGAAATCCAGGAAAACAAGGGCAACCAGGAAAAGATGGACCACAAGGACCAGTTGGACCGGCTGGAGATAAAGGATCTGATGGAAATCCAGGAGCTCAAGGTGTACCAGGAGTTGTTGAAGAAGTTGAAGGCCCAGTTGGAGCTCCAGGAGCACCAGGTGAAGATGGAGCTCCAGGACCAGATGGTGAGGCTGGTGCTCCAGGACAAGATGGAACTCCAGGACCACAAGGTCCACCAGGAGATGCCGGTAAAGATGGTGCTCCAGGACAACCAGGAACAGAAGGATCTCTTGGAGAAAGTGGCCCACAAGGAAACCCAGGTTCATGTGATGCATGTGCCATACCTAGAACTGCCCCAGGATATTAAAATGTATATCTTTATGTCTATAATTTTTGTAAAAAATACCAAAACAATAAAATCGTTATATACTTATATATCATCTATCATGACAAATATTTTAAAATTGGAATTATGTTTTAGTTTTATTTAAACTTTATTTTTTGTTAACCAATATGAAACGCAAATATCAAGAAGAACCAACTGTTGATAAACAAGATGAATGTAATTATTGGTTGATGAAAGCAGAACCAGAAAAACGTCTTGTTCGTGGTGTAGATGTAAGTTTCACTATTGATGATCTTAAAGAAGCTAAAACTTCTATTTGGGATGGTGTTCGAAATCATGTGGCAAAAAAACATCTAGCTTCAATGAAAGTTAATGACATGGCTTTTCTATATCAATCAAGTTGTAAGAACCCAGGAATAACAGGTATAATGAAAATTGTAAAAGAAAAATACCCCGACCCAAGTGCTATTAATCCAAAGCACCCATATTATGATGAAAAAATTGGTAAAGGTTTGAAAGAAAATATATGGGTATCAGTTGATGTTGAGTTTGTCTCAAAATTAGAAAAAATAATTTTTTTAAAAGATATCAAATCAAATAATGAATTATCAAACATGGTACTGTTAAAACAAAGTCGTTTATCGGTATCACCTGTTACAAAACAGGAATGGAGAACAATCATGACAATGATTGAGAAGACAAAACAAAAAAACGATTAAAAATTCAATATTAAAAATAAATTTATATAGAATGAATATATATTTACTCTGAGAAGGATGAATCAGTTTCTTCATCATCAGGTGAACCAATAACTTGAAATCTTAAAGTTGACATATTTTCTTGAGGCTTACCATCTACTAATTTTACTTTGCTATCTTCATCACTATCACCGCACAAACTAACAACATCAACCACTCCATATTCATCATACTTTCCCGGTATAACTTCTTTTTTATTTCTTATTGGAATTTCATCAATTTTTATATCATTCATATTGTTGTTCAATGAATTATTTGATAAACTAAATTTATTTACTTAATAATTTTTAAAATTTTAACTTACTTTATCTTATCAGATTTTGGTATTTTAAATCTTGTTTGAATAAAATAATCAATTGTATCTTTTAAAGTATTATATTTGGGTGAATTTTGATCAATGATCACTCTATGTTCAGATAATTCATATTTATGAATCTTAGCCACTATTTCTCCTATTTCAAGTGGTATATTATAAATTTTTTTAGAAATTGATGAGATTAATGGTGGAATATGATCTACATTTAAATAGGTAAATCTTGCAAATATATATTTTTTAGACCAATTTTCATAATCTGTATTTGAATATTCATAAATAGCCATTTCGAGGAGCGTTTTAAAAAAAACAAAATCTTTATTCCTCAAATTATTATCCGAGAGAATTTTGTCTGTCGTCTCCGATAATATAAATAATCTTATAGAATTAAAATACTTCGATTGGAAGGAAATGACTGGATTTATGGCATTAGCATCATATAATTCCCAATCAATAATACGTATTTTACAATTTCCATATTCTTCCAAATAATCAGCAAATGCCACAACAACATTTTTATGTTCGTTGGAATCATTGATGTATATAATAATAACTTCAGGTACATCTAGTAATTGAACATTCTCAATTTCATTACAATTTTCATTCCTAATATATTTTGAAAAAAATTTTTGATATAACAATGATATTGTAATATACATTACTATTATAAAAGAGACTATTAACAATATAGACAATAGCCAGGTAATTCCAATCGATCCTTTGATTTTTAATAATTCCAATGTTGAAAATTTATCTTCAGGATTTTCAAATTGTAAGATGGTAAAAGGACAAATTGTACAATTCTGCCCAACTGAACCATTATCACAGTGTGTTTCACAGTTTTGATTCACTGAAAAAGCATATATTGTATAATTTCCTCGTTTAAGATTTTGATATTTGAATCCATTTATTATTGATGATGAATAAATATCCCTTGAATGTATTTCTTCTAGTGTATTGTTATCGGATAATATGTATATAAATATCGACACTTTTGTATGGACAAACGTTGGGTAGGATTCGTATCGTATCCATACTCCATCATTGGAATTTAGAGATACATAAAGTAAAGGAGACCATTTAATTGTCCCATTAGGTTTATAAAAATAAAAAATTTCGGGTTTTAATTGAGAATATTCAGGTATTGTAACTATATATTCCATGAGACATTTTTGTGGCAACAAAGCAAATGAAAGCTTATATGTAGAGAGTGAAAATATGGGAAAACATTTATACCCGAAATTTATTGGAAGAATAAGGTTAGAGAAGTCATTAGATGAATTGAGGAATTGTACACTTCGACATGGCCAAATCATTCTTCCCCACTCTGAAATTTGTTTTGTATGATTGTGACAGTAGTCATCATTCAAATCATATGCATTTAAACATTCAAGTCTCATGAATGCTTGAACAACACTTACATAAATATTAATTGAAATATTTAATTTTACTTGTATTTGTACATTTCTATTTTGAGGTATGACTGAAAAACTTGATATATCAACGTTTATACTTTCATCCTCGCATACAGTAAGATCATTTTTAGGATATAAATCATCGCAAGTCCGGGTATATGAAATTGGTTTGGGAAATTGATTAAAATTGTTATTATCTTTTTTCAAATAATTGATATGGGATAATTCAGGATCACAAGGAGATATAGATAATATAAAAAATGAAAAAATAAAGGGACCAATATAAATATAATTAATAAAAATATAAAGAAACATGATTTTTGTTCTAGCAAATAAACACAACAACATCTAACTAAAATTAAAAACTATGATAAATAATTAGAAAGATAGAAATTACGCTGTTGCTTCTTTTTCTACTTCCACTTTCTCTTTATTTTCAGCTTCTTCCTTCTCAAGTTTTAATTTTTCTAAATATTCTCTATTATCTTTAGCTCTAATATATGTTTTTGGATGGACAGGTAATAAACCAGATAACCCCAATAATTCAAGTACAGGAACACTAATATGAGCTTCTTTTTTTCCTATCCAATATTTTAAACGACCAATATTTAAAGCAACTACTTTTTCGTTATTAAAGTTAGGTAAAGGATCAAAACTTCCAATCTTAAAATTAAATTTGATAACATTTATACAACAAAAAAATTCCTTACCTGTTCTAATATATTTCCTTCGTATCTCCTACCAAATGATTTATCTGGAAAAACACAAATTTGATAGAAAGGACGGTTTTTACATCCGAATAATGCTAATCCAATTGAAGGCTTACCAAATAGTTTAGGGTTTACCAATTGTCTCATATCAATAGGAATAGATGAATTGTTTCAAGATTTTAGACATCGTATACACAACTCCAAATAAAAAGGTATTAGATTAACAGAAGATCGTTTAAAGATATTAGTAAGGAGAATGACAAATTTTTTTAGAAGATAACTAGTAATAATTTTTATAAGAGAAATATTTAAGATTGCCTAAAAAGAATTGTTGATTATCTTGGGATTAAAAATTATTCTATATCCAATGATTTATGAAGTATTCTTACTACAACTAATGATATGAAGTTATCTATGAAATACAATCTATAATTAATATCATTTTATAATTGACAATCATATCAAAAAATAAAAATTATCTATATAAAGTCAAGTAAATGAGGGGTTAATATATTTTGTGGATATTAAAATANAAAAAAAATTAAATAACACCACATAATTATTTGGAGGGAAAATATTTCTTGTATCAAAAGCTTGTTATAACAAGTATGATGCAAATTAATTTGAAAGCAATTAAGATTTATCAATATAGGGACGTTCATGTCCTTAAAAGTACAAGCTGTTTTCATTCTTTTTATGTATACAATAATAATTTCATTAATACTCTTTTCGGAAAGTATCTTACAGGGAAGATGCATTTTGGTGAATAGTTTACATATAGTTTAAAATAGTATATCTTGTTTGTTAAATTATTTATACTCATGGATATATCTTGTCCTAATCATCCTAATGAGCCATTAATTGAAGATCATCGTGCTGGTGATGTAATATGTCCAAAATGTGGGACTGTTGTTGGGGATCGTTGTGTTGATGTGGGAACGGAATGGCGCTCATTTTCCAATGAAAAGTCTGGAAATGATCCATCTCGTGTTGGAGCTGCTGAGAATCCATTACTTGGGGGTTCTGACCTTTCTACAACTATGGCATTTAGTTACAATAGTTCCAGTTATGACGATGGGTAATTTAAATATTTCGCAATGTATTAAACATTGATAATATTATTATAGACTTGCTGCGGCCCAAAGACGTACTGCTTCCAGTGGTGACAAACAAATGCAACAAGCATTAAAAACAATTGGAAATATGTGCGATAAAATGCATTTGGAGAAGAGAATAAAAGATCGAGCAGCTAAGAATTTTAAGGATGTTTTAGATGCTAAAATTTTAAAAGGAAAAAATCCTGAAGCTCAAGCAGCTGCCTGTGTTTACATTGCATGTAGAGAGTATGACTGTCCAAGAACATTTAAGGAAGTATGTGCAGCCTGTACTGCTTCAAAAAAAGATATTGGTAAATGCTTTAGAAATATAATGAAAGTTAAGGATAGACCAATGATTGGTTCTGTTAGAAGTTCAGAGTATCTTGATCGTTATTGTAACCAATTAGGATTGAAAGGAGATGTTGTTAAAGCAGCAAGACACATTATAAAGAAAGCTGATGACTTAGATTTGGTTGCAGGAAGATCACCAGTATCAATAGCTGCTGCAGCAATTTATATGGCTTCAATTGCATCATCTTTACCTAATCAGGGAAGATCAGCTACACAAATTTCTGAGGTATCTGGAGCTGCTGATGTAACTATCAGATCTACATATAAGTTACTATTACCAAAAGCAGCAGAATTGTTTCCAGAAGGTTTTGTATTTGAGACTCCTGTTCATAGATTCCCAACAAGTTAAATTTAAAAAAAAAGTAAAAAAAAAAATATTTTTCTACAATAATATTTTAAGGTTAAGATTCTTGTAATTTTAATAGTTGGTACATAATTTAATATATTTGTTAATTTTATTCATTTTTTAAGTACAAATTTATAAATGTTTTAATGTGTATGGTTAGTATTTTTCAACACCAATTGCCAATACCACTATTAATATGTATGTATTATTGTTTATTTTGGAATTTTATCAAAATAATGTTTATCTTAAAGTTGAAATCAATAAAAAAATTGTTTTATTTATATTAATATTATAATTTGTTAAAAATTATCATCGAAATACATATATTCAAGATAATATTGTTAAAGTCTTTTCTTTTAGCTTGTAGTGTGTGGAATTTTTATTTATTGGTAAAATTATATATCGACTGCAATTCTTGAAATTTATTTTTATTTTAGTAATATTTACTACTATTTAATATAAATATATATACATATATATATGAAAATGACAACACCAACACAAGTTTTTGTACCATCTTCAGATCAAGTAACTTCTATTGTAATACCAACTATATTATTTTTTATTGGCATTGTTGCTGCAATGCTTCTTGGAATCAATAAATGTAAACAATGGGAATTGGATAAAGTTGTTGAAATGAGGAGGACAAGAAGAGTTATACAAAGAATAACAACAAGACTTAGGGAGAAAAATTTTAAAACTATAGAAAGTAAGTTATATGGTATTATCATACAAAAATAATTCAGATTTTTTAGGAGCAAGAAATATTAGAAAAAGAGCTGCAGCTTCAAAAAAGGAGAATGAGACAAATTCGAATGCTCCACCAACTTATAATAATAGTAACAACACAAGTACAGGAACATCACCACCACCTACATACGAGGACGTTTTATTAGATGAATATTATAAAGAATGTTTGCCTAGGCAAAAGAAAAAATATTAAGTTAAAGGATGAAGATTGATCCAATGTTTATAGATATATAAATTGTATTAAAAAATTTTAATAAATTGTTTTTCAAAATACTTTTCTTCTACAAAAACGATATAATTTAAAACCTTTTTTGATACCGTGTGCAAACATTATACATATAATCTAATACAATCAAAATTTCTAAGCATTATAACTAAACATTACCTGCAATTTTCTAAAGAATAGAAAATTTTAAAATACTATGTATACACAAGGGAGAGAGGAATGTCTTTAATACTCATTTTTCAATTCTAATACAAAATAATATGAATAATTTTATTTCTTCACTCTAATAATAATAATAATAAAAAGAATTATTATTATCTTCTTAGAATTTGACATCCCTTCATATTAATTTTATATCTATTCATTTATTTTTTTTTTCATCTTCTTTTTGACACATCAAGATTATTTATTTTGACAGTATTTATATATCAAATTTCATTTTTAAAAAATTTGATGACTCACTGATAATATTTTCTTATAAATTATATATATTCTAAATAAAATATTTCATTTCCAATTATATTATTCATTCCTTTGTTTTATATATTAAACATTTACCAATTATATATATATCATTATTACATAATAATTTGTTGAATCAAAATTTTTATCTAAACTTTTATTGGGTAATTTTTCTATTGAAATTGTGTATATATTAATGATTTTCAAATATTATAGATGATTATTTAACTAAGTGAATGGGATAGAATTAAACGATATATATGTATATTATTATTATTATAGAAATTTACTTTGACATATGGATAGACATATGCGAGATAGAAAGTTTTGAGGAGATGACATAGAAGGATATTCTTGATAGTTAAAATTAATTTCTTTATCTATTTCCATTTATTTTATTGATGATATTTTTCTCCTACCTATAAACGTTAGATTGAAATATTTTTATTAGTATAATTACGTTTCTGTAAATATTATTATTCTTTTTTTTTAGTTTTTGGAAAAAAAAAGATCTAATGAAAGGAAAATATATTATTATTTTATTATTTATTATTTTTTCATCCTCTAGACAATTGGAAAATACGTTTAGTAGTAATGGTAAGAATTAAATATTATTATTACAATATATATTTTAAGGAACAAACAATGTATATGGTTTAAGACCTGATCTATTTATTATGGACTTGGTTAAGCAATTTTTAGAGAAAGACTTTACAACAACAATAGGTCCATTAGAACAAAATGTTACTATTTCACCAAAAGTAGTTAAAAGTAACAAAGAAAGAGATTTAAATAGTGCAACAGATAATTATGATAATAAAGATATTTTAAAAATTGTTGATGAGGTTGATAGTAATAATCTGACAAAAAATTTACAAGCAAATTGTGAACCATCAGATGAAAAATTTTTATATACAAAATTAGAAAATATGGGTGGTCGAAATCAAGGATTTATGGCAAATTCAATTCAAGAAGCAGCTTTACATTTTTCTGAGCTTGTTCCTGAAAAATCAAAAGAACCAACATCGGTAAAGGGAAGTGTATTATCTAGTGATGTGTCAACTGCAAATGTTCAAAATATTCCGGAAGAAATTATCACTGCTAAACAAATACCTAGTCTGATGTCAGCACCTCCTGTTACATATGAAGGTTCTGGACAGATGGAATTAAATGGCATACAAGAATCAAATCTTGGAGAAACTTTTAATGATATTATGTATAATGATTCAAATTGTGATTCAAGATGTCAAAGATTGATGAAAGTTTTGACAGAAGCTACTGAGAAACAAAAAACTAAAGATAAACTATTTAAAAGGAGTATAGAGGATACTGAAACATCATTTCCTGATGACGATGAATCTGGAGAAGTTAAAATTACTCAATCATTGAATAAATCAACTTCATTTGCTGATATTCCTTGTACTCCTACCCAAACTATATTTGTAGATGAAGAAGAATGTATAAGAAGAGGTACAGCTATAGATGCTTATGGAAGTCTTTATTCTTTATGTACTGCTTGTTCTGTTGTATACGTGATGCCAGGTCATTGTTTTCCCAAATACTTCAATGGAGTTCAATGTAGTTCCAAAGACAATCAATGTATATATAATAAAAACTCACAAGCAGGTAATTATAAAACTTAATTTTTTAACATATTTTTAGTTTACGGCCAATGTTTGGGACAAACATTAAGTTATAAAGTATTAAGAAATATAAAAGATGATTTGTGTCCTAAATGGAAAGAAGAAACAGTCCAATTACCAATAGCATGTTCTTGTGCTTTAAAATTGAACCCATTCATTTCAGCATGATCTGCCTATCAATTTAAAAAAAAAAACTTCCATTTTACCGGTCAATTAACTTATAATAAACTTATAAACAATTTCATTATCTGCTTCAACAACAAAATATATATATTGAAATAAAATAAATTATTTTTTCTTCTTATTTTTTTATTTCGCAAAAACACACTCATCAAAATATGTTATATAATAATACAAAAATAAAAAGAAAATCATTTAAACATTCTCGGTGACGTTTTCTTCTTGTTCCTTTGTAATTGGTTCTCTTACAATTGTAGAACTATTCTCATTCTTCCAGGATTTCCATTTTTTTAAAGTTTCAATAGAAAATAATATTAAGAGGGCAACACATAACACCTAATTGAAAAAAATTAAAATAAAAATTCTTAATTAAAACTTACTGATGACATGATTGCTGCACCTCTTCCTTCTGAAGACCAGGCAGCAGATAGGTGAATCATAAGCCAAATAGCAATAAAATAAAAAAGTGTGTGAATTCCATAAAATAATAATTCAACGACAATTAATCCTTCCCGTGTTTTTTCTTCCTTCAATGTTAGGTGAGGGAAACAAACGTATCCAATAATAAGGCATGAAACGACAAACATAGATTCAAATGTTAAATGTTCTGTCCAGGCAGATTGAGTAGATCTACGATCACTACAGATGGCAAGAATAAATGAAATAAAAGCTAAAAGAACTTCAGCAATTTTCATTAATCCTGGAATAGAGGATAAAAATGTTGTATTTAGTTGTCCTTGACGATTATTTGGAATAATCTTTATTTTTGACTGATAATTAAACTTATTTTTTTTGACTTTAATAGATTCAGATGGTTCAGAAGTAATTGTTCTTTCTGGTGGTGGTGAAATAGCGTTTGAGTGAATAACAGTAAATTCATCGTCACTTCTATTGTTCCCTATGTTGTCAGGAACATTAGGGTGTCCGGTATTGTCGGTATTATCTGAATGGAGCATCTAAAAATAAGTTGATATATATATATATATATATATTATTGATATAAAAATTTTTTCATTAATTATGCTAAGAAAAATATAAAATGTCAATAGAATTATTTTAGGAGAAACAAAAGATCACTAATTAGAAATCGTTACTCTTGATCTTAATTAAATTTTATATCACGTAAAAATATACTATTTAATATAAACTACTGAAGATTGACAAATTTGTAGTCACAAACACAATATTTTTATATGATGATATCAATACGCAATTTATTTTACTAGAAACAGGATAATTTTTCATATGTTAAAATTAACCATATTTGTATAGAATCAACCAAATCGGTAATTAAAAAGTAATATATCAAGTAAATCAAACAAAATTTAGGTATACCATGTACCGAAACAATAAATACCTATTATGTAATTTATACAATACATTAATCTTTAAAAATTAAATTCTTTATTTACAAAATTATGAATTCAAAATATTATATTAATGTCAAAATATTTTACTAAATTTTACTTTATATACCTGTTAAATAAAAACTCAAAAAAAAAAAATAAATAACTGATTGTGGCGTTGTGGAGAGGATAGGTATAACATATACATTTCCTCCCACTTAACAACATTTATTAAATTTATTAACTGCGCAACTATTATTTTTTATAACCAATACATATTATTATTACCATCAAAGGTATGAGTATATAAAAATAAAATTTGTTTGTTAAAATAAATTTGATATATATATATATATATCATACCCAAATAATATTTAGATTTGATCATATCAATTTTTATGAAAAAATTTAATTAAATGAAACTAGTATATTAATTATTTATTTTAAGAGGAAACTTATTTATAAAAATATTTTGGTTAAATATACAAATGATAAGTAATAATTTTGATAAAAATAATGTACTACTAGAATAGATATAATGTTTTTTTTTATGTGAACATCAAAAAATTTAATAAAATACACCCACCTTTTCATATTCTCCTCCATTAGATGCCTCATCATCAGAAGTTGATTTTCGTAGTATCGACCTTTTTTGTTTATCAGACATAATTTAATGAAAATGATATCTAAAAGATAAAAAAATCAGAGAAGCGAGTTTAAAATGTATATCGGTTGTTTTAGGCACACACAATACAAGCTTTTTGTAGGATATATATATATATATACTTGAGGTAGTTGAAACAAAAATAATGTTTAGGAGGCTTAAATATTGTGATGGAAAGAGTTAAAACGTTAAAATGATACATTTTTAAATAAAGTGTCAACACGATATATATATTTTTCATCAAATATTAATAGTTTTAAATTTCTAATAATTAAAAATAAGATTATATTTAAGCATTTGCTTTATTATATAATTTAATAATAAGACAAAAAACATTTTGTTGTTTAATATAGTTGTATATTCTTATTTCATGTTTATCACAACTTATAACCAATAAAAATGTTAATAAGAATGATGTTCATAGACTAATATACACTCGAGCGTAACATTAAAAACAATATTTAATTGAAGGAAAAAACAAACAAATTATATATTAGTGACTTTTTGATGAAAGGAATTAGGATGATATTATAAAGTGATTGAAATATTTTAAATTAAAATATCATTAACGCTAAAATAAAAAATATTTAGTCAACTAATTAAAGTGTCCGTCATTTTGAAAAATTTAAGAAATACATAAAACTTTAAAATTTTTTTGTATTTACATGTAAACACCTGCTACTGGTGGTATACAAAAAAGATGGAAAAAATCTTTACGTTAATAAAAGATTTTCTTTTAAGAGCTAGTAAAATATTAGTTTTGTTTAATATATTTTATTGTTAGCTAATTTTATTCTTCGAACTTTTTTGTATATATGTAAAATATATACATGTAACATAAAGAATGCTATTTTTAAATAAATAAAATTTTTATTAAGCTTCTTCGTACAAGAATATACAAAAAGAATATAAAATTTAAAAGAAAAAAATAGTAAAAAAAAATGTTGTATTGAGATAAAAGCGTTTTACTATTATTAAGATAATTTACTTTATATACGAATATTTTTCTTCAAAAGTGGTAAATAAAAAGTAATAAAGATCTATATTTTGAGAAGACTCTATACACTACCATTATATCGTATCAATATTACGTAATATTTCATTACAAAAACAATTAGGATTCATTTTTTTTTNTTTTTTTTTAATAATTATATTTTCCCCTTTTATATTAAGGTTTTACTACCATCTTTTCATGGACATCCAAATTTCCAACAACATCACAAAACTCCTGAAATGATATCTTTCCATCCCCATCTTTATCATGGAAGAGTATTGTCTTATCAACAATTTGTTGTAATTGAGAATCCTTCAAATTATTTCCAACCATCATCTTGAGAACCTGGAAAAGTTCACCATTAGAAATGAATCCATCTCTATCCATATCATAGATACGGAATGCAAATTTAAGCTTAATATTCTTATCTCCTTTAACAGAAAATTGTGAAATACCTTGAATGAATTCACGAAAATCAACCTCCCCATTTCCATCTTCATCAAATATATCTATTACTCTTTGGACGAGTGGATTTTGTTGTAACTCGGGTAGTGACATAAATTCATCAACCGACAATGATCCACTACCATCTAGATCTAATTTTTTGAACCTACGAGCAAGACGTCTAAGCTCATAGGTATCAAATGTATTACACATTTCAAGTGGTATTGATGCATCATTTCCCTATAATATAATAATAATAATATAAATGTATTATATTCCCACTTACCATTTTTTGTTTATTATTTTAATAAAAATTATCTTGCCCCTTCTAATATTTAAATAATATATTTTTAAAATAATTATTTCTTTAAACAATTTTTTTTAATAACAAAAAGATTATTTTCTTAATTTAATATTAATGTATATCTAATTAATTAATAATTTTTAATCTTAAATCAAAAAAATTACAATATTTTTATATAACCTATTATTAAATCAAATAAAAATTAACACGATAAAAAATGACATCTATTTATATGTGTTTATACTTTGGAGAGAGGGAATAAAAATGGTTGGGAGGTATAAATAATATTTGAAAATTATATACATATATTGGAAAGATTAAAAGAAATGGTAAGATTGTATCGATTTGTATTATTTATTCATAATATATAAATAAATATATATATCTTGCAATTAATATTGACAACGCTATAAAATGTACAGTTTTAAAGATATATACATATAATATATCCTTTTAAAGATTAAAAGGGTGTATAATAAAAATATAGAAAAAAAAAGAAGGAAAGTCCATATATCAAGAATAACCTTTTAAAGAGAGAAAATTTATAACACACATTAATTAGAATGTTTGAAATATGGGGAGAAAAGACAAAGTATCATTGCAATTAAGATAAAAACAATAATAAGAAAGAATTTTTGTTTTCAAATATACTCTTTTCGATGTTATAATCATTTGTGATAAAAGAATTTAAAAACATTTATAATACATAAAGAGAGTGACTTGGTCCAGCTAATATTATATTTTAATCGATATAGATATATAAGTTGGGGTTAGTTGCGTTAACAGTAGTCGGGAGAAAAAGTGAAGAATATAATATAAGCTTGTGAGAAGCCAGAATATATCACTTGTATATATATATATAATATAAAAGTAGATTTAAATTTTTAGATAAAGAGACAATATGAAAAATATACTTTCTAGGCACATACTATTACATATATACATATTATATTATTACGATATTAAATTGTACAAAAGGAAAAATATATTTAATTTATAATTTATATAAAGATAAGAATAAAAATTATTAACTGTTGTTATACATAACAATAACTGATATTAAATATTAATATATTATATTATTCATTTTGATAAAATAATCCATTAAATTGGTATTGATATATTTGATGTATTTATTTTATATTTTTAAATATCATTTATTAATAAAAAATTATTTGAAAATCAAAAATAACAAAAGGGTCTATACAATATGAGAGATGAAATTTAATAATTTATGAATCATTATAATTTTGAAGAATGCTTTCATACATATATATGTTTAACATTGTTTGCTTCAAAAATAATTTATCATTTTCTTGAGATAACATCTGATTTATAATTAATTCCTTTCGTAAAAAAATAAAATAAATTCTCTTCAATGCAAATTATTAGACTTTTATATTATTTTCATCTTTAATATAGAGGACATTCATTGTAAACGAAATTCCAAATGTATTCGTTGTTTGGCGCTTTTATTATTGTTTGCATTATAAAAAGTTGGGTATAGAAGATTTTTGTTCTACCTATTTTTTAATCTCTTTATAAAGAAATGCCACCAGTTAAAAGAGTTGTTAAGAAAGCTACTAGTAGTGATAAAGAAGGATTGGCCACTAAATTGCAGGAAATGCAACAAAAATTTAAGGATGAAAGTAAGTTTTATTAAAAATATCATATCAAGGAATAATTTTAGTTGAAAATGATGAAAATATATTAATGAATAAGGCACCAGGTATAATCGTTAAAGCAACAGAAGAGGTCCTTAAAATGATGACAAGTGATTTACCAGATGAATTCTTGAATATGCCCTACAAAGATTTCTTGTCTCAAATGAGTAACACTAGTTTTGCTAACAATTCATTGAACGATACGTTTACAGTATTTGAACATTTACACTCTAAAGTTAAGCACGGAGAAGCTTCACCAGCAACGCTTAAAAAGTACGAGGATCTTAAATCTTCATTAAAAAAAATTTAATCAATTTCGTGTATTTATATGATAATTTAACGGATAAATAATTTTTCTATAATTTACAAACATATTTTTTATCAAATTAAATATAATTAAAAGGTTATATGATTATTATCTATGTACATTATTTTAAAATGTACAGCTTCATTAACATCTTCAGAAGTGTTAATCAATTGAATTGTATAATTACCTTCCATATTCTTAGTCATTCTTCCTAACGCAATTAAATTTTTTCCTTTAAATAGTAATTGAGGACAGAAATTTATCATTGTTCTGTTATTTTTAAAGCATTTTATCTTATAACCGGAAGTATTTTTATTTTTACCATTATATTCTATGTTAATGTATGCTTTTTCATCCTCATGAAATTTGAATGTTTCCTGTTGAATATTGATATTTTTTTGGGAGTTGGAAGCCAAGTTTACTTCAAATAGATGGTCAAACATAAAGAATAAAAGTAAAAAAATTAAATAAAAGTTCATCGTATAATAAAAATAGGTAAAAATTTATATTACACGATTATTGGCCTTATCAAGACGTAAGGAGAGAGTACGTATACTGATCAAAATTATTAAAAAGAATAGCTATATATATAATTAATTTTATTATATTTATAAATACTGATAAATGCAAAAATGTGCTCGACTATTTTTGCTTTCATATTTATAAAAATGTAATATAAAAATATATGTCAAATTTGTGTTGATTTAAAATTTATTTTTAAATTTATAAGACTTGATTTTATAAATATATTCATTATTTGACATTATAATGAAAACATATCTATATTGTATTTGATTATAGATTATATTTTTAATAAAGTTATACTAATATTTGGGACTTTTTAAAATAACAACATATACAATATTACAAATAAGATCGGATTAAAAATAATAGGTGTTATAGAATGTAATTAAATTGGAAAGTCATAATCATAGTATCCAATTACCTATATCCCTCATTAACCTCTATAAGTCTTAATCAGATCTATGATAAACTCATCTGACCTTAATGGTAACCATCCTTTAACAAGCATTTCAATAATCAACATGCTTTTATTATCATTAATTAATGCTTTACAATGATGAGTTTCAGTTAATTGCTTTCAATTAACTACCAACATCTGTCGCTATTTCCGATTCTTGTAAATTTCTTCTGTACACATCGATCATTATTATTATTATTTGTTAAATATAAACTCTTATTGAATATATTCTGATGCATGAAGCTGTCCCGAAAACCATCTGTCTTTCATTCTCTCTACTTTCTTTATATTGCATTAAAGAGAACTAAATTATTTTTTTTGTCTCAAACCTATCATAAGGCAATGACAAATGAATATTTAAAAAGTTATACTTATATCTCTACAAAAGAAACAGATGGTATTTTGTAATATATGGACTGAAACAAATATTACACGCACTTTATATGTACACTAACATCTCCTCAAGAATGGTGAAGAATAAATTATGTGAACAAATGTTATAATTATAAATTAAATTTATGTATTATGTTACATATGTATGATTTAATTGATATAGCGTGATCAAATAATTAAATGGTTTTAATGGAATATAAATATATATCATTTCAAGTTGGTTGTTAATTAATTATTAAAAATTATTTTTTTTAAAATAAATTGTACTTGTTTATTTATAACATTGTTAAATATTGGAATAATTAAATACAAAAAATTTTTTTTAATAAATTCTGGTAATGTGAATCTACAATTGTATTTTCTTACATCCAATTCTTATATATATATATATATTATATTTATACCAGCGAAAGGACTGGCACAATCTACTCTCATATATCTAGTAGTTATATGAACAAACGTTAGTTGTTCTTCTTTTTAAATGTTTCTAATCACTTCATGGAAAAGACAGTTTAGGAAAATATAATGGATAAGCATGTTTAAGTGTATATAGCTTTGTTGTAGAAAACTATCATTGGTAGTGATAGCTGATGGTGCAAGTCGCAGGAGGTAACTATCACCGTGACAGTTGGTACTTCCTCATGTAACAGGGGAGGAAGAAGAAGTCTTGAATGGGGAGAGAGATTGACAACTAAAATATATTAGAAAATACAATATACTATAATATTCATTTTAGCTTTTACTAATAATTGTTATAAAAAGAGAAACACCGATGGCACACCTTTACTAAAATTAGCTACACCTGGCACATGAAAGTATAAATAGAAATTTAATTGATACTACTACTGTATATGTCACGATGATAAGTTGATAGCTCAATATTAATTAACAAAATTAATAATATGAAAATATTAGTGAGGTAACTGATTATACCTTTTCAAGTAATTAAAAATGTTAATAAATAAATATTTAAAGCTTTTAATTGACAAAATATTTTATTGCTTTTAATAATATATGTTAAAAAAAANAAAAAAGTTTTGTATGTACAGAGACTAGAAAATACTTTTTTAAAATAAAAATATTCTACTATCAATCATGAAGTTCTCAATAAATAATAAAAAAAAATAACTGAATTAATAATAAAGTAATAATAATTTTGCTGAGATTGAGTAAAATTATATTCATAATACATATTTTTTTTGTCTTTTCATAAATAATATTTAAGCTAATCCAAGGCAGCTGGCTAACAGGTTAATTCCATCGGAAACATTTGAATTAAGAATATCAAAGTTTAGTGTCTGATTTGGATTAGAAGAAGATGAGTTAGTATTATTAAGAATTGATGATACTGATGTATTTGAAAGAGATCTTGATCTTGAGCAGGTATGTTTTTTCAATGCACGTTTTGAATCAAATGTTTCATTACATTCTTCACATGTTTGTACTGATATTTGTGGCGAAGGCGATGAGTCAGTAGATTTTGGTTTGTGCCATCTTCGATGGGATGCAAGATTTGCAGGGCATGAGAATACCTAAAATAAAAAAGAGAGTTATTAATTGAAATCAAGTAGTTTTATAAGATTAATAACTGTCAAGAGGATCCTTATTAGTTTATTATACCATTGACATCAAGAAAGAAAATGCCGCGACACCTGTTTTAGCATAAATTAAAGACGGAAACTTCTAAGAAACTGTCAGAAGTGGTTGTAAGCTAATAAATAAACAAAATCTACTTCCGAATAATCAGTTAAATAGGAACTCATTAGCATACATTAAGCAATTCTATCAAGTACAGATGTTTCGGTTATTTTAAAAAGATCTTGACAGCAAAAATTAGCATAAACTTGATTGATATTTATAAGAAAAAAAATTACCTTATTACATTCACAACGATACTCCTCATGCATAATTCTTGGGCATTTATGCATAGCTAATTTAAAGACATCTTCAAACTTCACTTTACACAACGCACAAACAGAATCTCCAATAGTATCATTTTCATGAATCTTTGCAATTTCTCTTCTGGATTCTTCTGAAATCTCAACATATGCTGCTGTCTCATCAATATCAGCAGCTTTTTGTAAATCTTCAGCACTCAATTCACTGGCATCCTTTATGTACATTCCACTGACTGGAGAGTTTGTTTCTGTATCTGCTGCAATTATTTTTCTAATTTGTCTTGACTTTTTTTCTTTAGGTCCTATATTATTTTCATTGCTTGGACGTTTTTTACCTTTCCCAATAGATGGTAATGGAGTTAATGGTAATGGCGAGATACTTTTACCTTTCTAAAAAAAAAATGAATAAATTATTTATAAATTGTATCATAAAACATTTATTTTACGTACCTCATCTATTGTTAATGTTCCTTGGGAAACATCTCCTTTTAATAAATTTTGAGGGTTTGCCAACATTTGGAGTTGAAGCATTTGATAAAGAAGATTAACATCAGGAGTCATATTTAAATTAGTATTCATTAGAAATGGATTGAGAGAAAACATATCTATAGAGTTTCCCTTAGAAGTTTCAGATACGGGTGGTGTGATCTGTGAAGGAATTGGTTGGTTGTTTGAATTTAAATTATTTAAAAATTGTTGTCCCAAAAGGAGACTTAAATTTGATTGTGTATTAGCAAACATTATTATATAATTTTAGTATATAGTAGATTATATTAATTATCAACTTTTAATAATAAGAAATAATAAAAGTATTTGGAAATCTGAGTTTATGAAATGTTTCTATAAGTAAATATATCTATGAATATATATATATATATTTGTCTGGCAAAATAGTTCCTCCACCCACTGTAACTCTTAATATTATCTCTAATAACAGTAGTGTCTCAGGACCAGCTGCTACCGTGTTGGCCTAAAATGGAATGTGGCATAAACTCCACCTATTCATAATAATTGAAAATAGTATGGGCCAATGAATCAACAGAATGTAACTTATAATTAGGAATCATTTAAAGAAAACTGATATATATAACCATGTGGAGCTAATTAATCTTCGAGTATTGTTAAAATTTCATGAGAATTATATATTATTATGTTAAAATTTGTACTAATGATATCTTATAATATCTTTAAATGTATTTTAATCATTAACAAATTATGTTTCCTTAAAAGTTGAAGTATAAGAATGGAGAAGAAAAAAACTTTCATATGTATAAAAGAGTTTTGACAATCTGCATTTTATGTAACTTTGATTTAACGATGCTTTACTAACAGATTCAAAAATTATTCAAGTAAATACATTTTATGTGTACCATTTCAATTTCATTTATTGTTATACATAATATACTATTATGATAGAAAGCTCATATTTTAAGCATTCAACAATCATGCTTTTGCATTTATTTATAATTTAACTTTGGTTCTGATTGACGAGTCCTATGGGTAAAAGGATTGTCATCAACATACTATTTATTTAATGAAACTTTTTCATTACACAAAAAGTTTTTGTAGTTAATTAAAAATGAAAACAACTGCATTTTATTTTAATTTATCCCCCACACATCAAACGTTATATTGTTAATTATGGTTTTTTGAAGGAATAATATCTTTATAGATATCTTAAAACGGAAAATGACAAATGTGGTTATAAAAATAATCAAGAAACATCAGTGCTATTCTTAATCTTCTTCTATCTTAAGTAATATACATGATAAAATAGTGATATTTGTACCAAACAGAACAAATAAATAGGAACGCCAGATGTTTTCACCAAAAGTCAGGCAGCCGGCCAATTGTCTGTGAGTAACTATATAGAAAGGGAATAACTCTTATCTGAGAATTATATATCATTACAGGATATGACATATACAGTTAAACGAAAATTGAATATATATATTTGATCCTCCATGAATACATTATCCAATATACAAGCTTTCTGTACTTTATTTAATCATCATGTAAAAGTACATTGACAATTGAAAAGATTTATTCAAGAAGTAAATGATTAATATTAAAATAATTTTAATATTAGTGTAAATGACAAACTGTAAGACAGGTGAGATGAGGTCAGTTAAGGTTAATTCCATAAATAAATGCACATGGTAGTTATTGTTTTGGTGAAATGAAGTGCTACTTTAAATGGAAATAGATGATACCTGAGGAAAATTAGAAGCATCAAATTACGAATATTATAGTAAAAAGTGAGATATATATTCTATATAAATATTGTTTAGAAAAGGTAGATATGTAACATGTATATATTTAGGTAAATAAATAATTTATTACGTATACTGTATCTTTAAAATGAATTAAGTGATATAACGTATTTGTTTGATTTACTAACTAAAAATATTTTATCATTTTGGTGAAGAAGATTTAAGAGGTGACATGCAGGAAATGAAGCAATAATTTAAAAATGGATATTCCAATAAATTATTTCTGACAGAATCATTCTATTCATACATCATTCCTTTAAGGAATTCCGCTAATCATATTCTTTGTTTCATATTTTTTAATTGGAAAGTTAACAAAAAACCTTTTTAATCATATTTTTTCTTTATATGGTAAATTAATCAAATTGACATCTTTGGGACTGTATGTATATACGGACATTTGTTCTTTTTTCTCCCTCACGTTCATTACATAATCAAGTAAAAGTATTGAACGGTCATGGCCTGTTAAAGAGTCTTATTTATGGTTTATCATGACAATTTTCTCTTACAGTGGCCACTTCTAGGGATTGCATAAAGAATAGGAAGAATCTAAATTACTGTGTTATTAGATGCACAACTATTCATGACTCTCAATGAACAGCTGTATTATATTACAATATTACAACGGATAGTTATATAAATGAAACTATGGTCATTGAGAAGTATTATAAATAAATTGAACAGCTTTTAATATGCCTGGTAATTATTGTTAAGAAAACAAAAGAATAAACAAGGAATATGAAAACTTTTTTATTAATAGTATTCTTCATATTTTTATAACCTATCAATTATATAATTGTAAAACACTTTAATTGGAATTTTTTCATTATATTCAATTTTATAGAACATAAAATAACTAATTTCCTTTGTTCAAACTTTTATATTAGTTCAATAAATTAATTATTTTTGTAAATAATTATGTAAAAGTTGCATAAATTTTCCTAATTATCTGTTTGATGATATAGTTAAAATATATGAATAATTTAACAAGTGTAAATAATTTTTATCTATATATATTTATTTAATAGGGTGTTTATACAATAATTGAGGACATAAGTTCAATTATTATACTTGAACCATTTTAATCCTGTTACACCAGCGATATTTACTTTACTGAATCATTAGTTTGTATAAAAACATCTGCTGCCAGATAATGATTATTCCTACTTATTAATCAGCTTTTATTGTGCTTTAACGGGATTTTATTTTTAAACTCAATTTCCATGGAGATAAGATTAATTAACTTTAATATCTACCAATTAAAAATTCAGATGCTTAATTTTCAAAAGAAGCGTATGTTTGTTGATCAAAATCGTTCTAGTAAAAGACGGCATTTCTTTTTGGTAAAAATAATATATACTTGTAAACAATTTTAACGTTTCCTCTTTATTATAACAAAATGTTCTTTATATTTATTGTTAATATACAAATACATTTTAAGATAACAGAAGGCATATTTATTGTTTATAGTATAAATTATTTATGGTACAAACTTTTGTATTATAGAAATAAGTATTAAACTTTTTAATGATCATCATAATAATTTGTATGCCAAAAATTAGAAACAATATACTTTTATTTATAAATAAATTTTTTTTTTATAAAAATATATTAAATCTAATTAAACAGATAACAAAATTTAATGAGTTGCTTGTTCAAACTTCTTCTTTTGTGTATCCCAAAGTTTTTCCATTTTTTTACGCTGACCTTTACTTAACTCTTCTCCGTCAATCGTATGTGTTGGAATACCTTTATCATCATAATGTAAAAACTTTCCTGTAAAATCTCCAATCTTAAACATTTCAATTGGATTAACTTTCTTTAAAGCTTCCTTTTCTAAACGTTCCTTTTCCTTTTTCTCTTTCTCAAGACGTTTATTTTCTTCTAATGCTTTCTTTTGTTCCATCTCTCTACGAAGAACTTCTTTATCAACAAGTTTAACAATTGTTTCATTATTTTTATCTTCTAAACGAACTCCTAATTCAGGAAGAACTGTATCACGAATATCATCACAAAGTTTTAAGATTTCAATATTCTTAGAAACTCTTGCATGTTTACGAACTTCTTCTCTAAATTCTGCAAGAACTTGAAGGAAAGGCATTACTAATTCTTCCTTATCAACATTAGATCCTTCATTTTCCTCTTTTAATACATCAAACTCAAAGAAGCTTCCACCATTGAGTGCAACACCAAAGGTTTTAAAAGTTTTAACAATATAAGCTGCAATATCTTTAAGAATAACACAGTTAGGAACTTCATTCTTCTTTTCACATTCACTAATATAAATATTACAATGATTAACAAGATCACGAATAAGTTCAATGACAGAGCGTGTATTAATATTATCGCATAATGCTTTATGAGCATTTGATTTTGTTTCCATAAACTTAGTTATTAATTCCATACTTATATCATTAACTTTATTAAACATATCTCCTGATTGTTTCCCTATATAATTCTTCCTCATTTTATCTTTCACCACAAGAAGAAATTCACCAATAAATTTTTCCAATTGTAATGCTCTTTCCATTGAAGAATCACTATAATCTAAAACATCGCACCAATTATGCATTAAAAATAAAATTCTAATTTGTTTTGGTGTATACTTATTCATAGCTTCACGGATTGTAATAAAATTCTTTAAACTTTTTGACATTTTACATCCAGCAATTTTTAATGTTCCACAATGAAGGAAATAATTAACCCAATTTGATGTATCATGATAAGCTTCACATTGTGCTATCTCATTATCATGGTGAGGAAATTTAAGATCAGAACCACCAGCATGGATATCTAAGTATTCTCCACATATAGCATTTGACATAACAGAACATTCAATATGCCATCCTGGACGTCCTTTGCCCCAAGGACTATCCCAAAATGGTTCACCTGGTTTAGATGATTTCCATAGGGCAAAATCATTTGGATTTACCTTTTCTTGAAGTTTATCTAATGTCATTGAAAGTTCACCCTCTGATTCCTTCATATTAGCAATAAATGCAGCATCATCAACAGTTGTATCATATGCTTCTGGTACTAGTTTAGCATAATGATGATGTTCCTTATCATTGAATGCTTTGGTATTGAAATATACACTGCCATCTTTAGTTGTGTAAGCATAACCATTATCAATAATTTTTTGGATATACGAAATTACTTCTGGTACATATTCACTTACTCTTGTAAGAACATTTGGTTGTAAAACATTTAACATTTTCATATCCTCCATAAATTCATTTTCAAATTTTCTAGATAATTTATCAAAAATTGCTTGATCGGTAACAGTTGATCCAAATTGACTATCAAGGTAATCTGATAAAATACCACTGCAAGTTTTTGATATAATATCAAATTTATCTTCAGTTTTATTTTCTTCTATGCATTTCTTAATTGTTTCTTGAGTTGTTTTGTATAAATTAAGTTTATCCGGATCAGTTTCCGTTAATATTTTCTCATTAAACATAGTTAAAGCCTTGTTTACATCATCCATAAAATCTTTGAAACTTCTTTTTTCATTTATATATTTATCAAATAAATAATTTTGACGTGCTCTCTTAATAATTTTATCATCAATATCAGTAATATTCATGACAGCCAAAACATTGTAACCAAGCTCTATCAGGACTCTCCTAACAATATCAAATGATAGATAAGCTCTGGCATGGCCCATATGAGAATGATCATAGACTGTGGGTCCACAAATATAATATTTTACATTCTTTCCATCTTTAGGCATGAAAACTTCATTCTTTCTAGTTAAACTATTGTAAAGTTTCAATTGATTCTCCCCCGCTGAAGTATTTTCAGGAACATTCCAAACGGCCTGTGAACGTTTACCAATAGTCTCGTTATTCATATTGAAACCTAAAATAAAGAAGATAAAATGACGTGTACAATAATTGATTTTTTGATAATTTTAAACACGATGAACTTTATCGTTATTGTTCAATATATCTATACTGTTTATTGTGTCAATATACATAATATAATAATTAAATAAAATAAAATTTTATACATTAATATAAAATATAAATTTTAAAATAAATTTTTAACAAAAATACAATAACTCCATACCTTGATAAGATAAATAACGCGAATATAAAGTATTTTTAAATTGTAAACAATTTTCAAGATGTGTTAAACTATAGAAATGTTGTAATAGTAGCCTCCCCGTTCTGGAAAAGTTGACCAAATTCATTTAAATTTATATTTAAAAAATATTTCTGTATAAGACATAAACAAATAATTCACTTTTCCAATTCAACTTAAACATTTTATGTAGTGAATGGGATATTTGATAGAAGGTGATGAGATTTGAAGAACTACCAAAATATGATGACTTGTACAATTCTACAGGTGTGGTAGACACGTTTTAAAAAAATATTTTCTTGTTGTCTTTCCTAGTAGAAAGATGTAAATATGCAAACAAATGGAAAATAATATTTTAAAACTTTTTGTTGAAAATGATATAAACAAAAATTATTAAACAAATGCATAAAAATATTAAATTTTCTTTTTAAAAATATTTCTTATCATATTTAATAATAATGATGATTTGATTTGCAACGATATTGTTAAAATATTTCAGAATTGCAAAAAAATTATTAAATTGATATCACAGGTAAAATTTGCCTCCATAAATAACAAAGCATCAACAGAAATTTTGCTTACCTAAAATCACATATTTGGAGAAATGTAGACAAAGATTCAATGTGTTTAACATAAATTTACTTATTATATACAAATGAAAACAATATACAAGAAGTTGTATCAAATTTCTAGCTACATGCTAGCAGTTATAAGTTTAATATTAACATTGTTCTTCATATTTTGGATTGCTATTTTACCTCTATTCGATTCAAACTTTTTTCTCCATCAACTTTTACCATCACAAAAATATGGATTATATTTTTTATGTGCTATCAGTTCCTTCCAGCTCTCTCTTATAGGTTTGTTTCTTTTTAATGTTCAAATTTTGTTATAATTATATTTTCCTTCTTTTTTAGCATTTGGAACAATATATTATTTTTTTAAAAATAAATTTAACTTTTAATAAATTTGTACATAATTATTAAATAACGAGATCATCTTTTATTTAGTCAAGTATGGAGGACTACTACTTCCTAATTCTTTGAATGAATTAAGTTGAGATATTTTATTGAAAGCTTCTGGTATTGAGTCATGATTATTTGATGTAGATGTATTTTTACAGGTATTGAATACATTTAGTGGTTCTTTATTTACAGGAGATATTATGTCTAAAGTTTTCGTAACAGATATATGAGATTTTGTTTCCAGATTATTTTCGTGTTTAATAGCACTCTTTTCTTGCCTAGAATTTAGTGTTCTTGGTGGTACAACTCGATTATAATCATTATCATTATTGATCTGTGAATTACTATTAATTTTGTACAAGACCCTTGGTGTTATATATGGTGTTGTACTTGAAACTGGAATTGGTCTTATTATAATCTTTGGTGATATTTTATCAGATGTTATTGGAGGTTTTCTTATGAATTTAAAAGACGATTTTTTAATAGGTGATGATTTACAAGTAGGCATTTCTACGTTGGTACGTTTCTCTGATTCATCTAATGTTGGTGAATCAATTTTCCGTTTCTTTATTGCATCATAATTATTTTTATTCAAATAGTTATCAGAAAGATTCAATGAGTCTGAAAGCTTAGAATCTTCTATTGTAGGCATTTCACATAAGGCAACACGTTTACGTAATATTATTGAGCGATTAATAATTTTTTGTTTATATGTTTCGCTAATAGGAATAACTCTTTGGCAAATCATTGTATGCATCTCTTTTTTACCAAGATTTCCAACATACGATTTCTCTTTTTTATCTGGTGAATTTTCATCAGATTTATTTCTTGATATAATATTATTATTTTCTTGTTTTACTTTCCTTTTATTATTATCCTTAGGCTTTTGCGCAGAATTTGTATTCATGGAATTCTTACTCGGTCTACCAGAACGACATTTTGGTTTTTTTACGTTTTCTGTAGGTACCTTTTCTAATCCAATTTCTTCACTAAATTTTTTATAATGCTCTAAAAAAAATGGATCTTGTTTCACTGTAAAAAGTCTTTCAATCACTCCCAATTGCTTTATATTATATTTCTTTACATCATCTTTATCTACATATGGATACAAATTATCTAAGTAATCTTTTAAATTCTCGCTTTTAAATTTTAACCATGCTGATGGTGTTTGCTCACAACAAAATTCATTCCAATTGGTTTTAACATCATCATTGGAATTTAAGCTTAAATAAGTGATAAATAATTTAAATAAATCAAACATACTTTTCAGCAATAGTAATTAACTCAATATCGTTAGCAACTGATCTTGAAATCCTTTTGGCAGTTTCTGTTGTAATTGAGAAGAAATATTTCAAATGTGAAAGTATCAAAAATTGATATGATGTAAGATTTCCACGAGCTCGGAATGCTTTCATACACGCTTCAAAAGCTTTGTGATCTAAAAATGAAACATGTGACCTACATAAATTTAATTCAAACAAACCTAAATCTTCCAAGTCCTCTAAAATATTTCCATAAGTGTAATTTTTGGGATTCAATTTGATCCCAGAGGATTCAGAAATTAAATGTGGTTTATATTCTGACATCTTTAGCTATAAAAATATATTTTTGGCATATTCTATATACATCAAAAATAAAATAAATTCAAATAATATTCTTTGTTAAAGGTGCATAAACTTAGGCGTACTATTTGTTTACAAGGACAATCGTGACGGGACAACACACAATTAGCATTGAATTAATAAGAAGTTTTCTTGTTTTCTTATTGTATAAATGGGAAAAATTGTTAAGTATTAAAAAGTTTTAAAAATTTGTAACTTAAATTCAACAAAATAATTTTCATGTTTAACATATATGGAAGACAACACAATTTAAAATAAAATGTATTCATTAAAATGCTTCATGTTGCATTTAAAGATTTCGGTAAGTAATCTAGGTTGACGTTTCTTATTTTTTTGTAATTAAAGAAAAATATATTTCCATACTATTCAAAAGAAAATAATAAAAATAAAAAATCTTTTAATGTACAACCGCTTTTGATAAAGCTGTAGTATATATAGTTCCACGTCGTCATTTAAGTTTCATTTGTATTCACTTGATATTTCATAATTGTTATCAATAAAATTTTAATTAACATGATCTCTAAAGTTAAAATAACTTATATTTTTTCCATGCCAACAAATATTTCTATCCACCACACGTGTACATACTATTTCACTCACAATTATGATGTGCAGGTCTCCTTTTCTGTTTAGGATATGATGATGTTGGTGAAGCGTACTTTTTAGAATATTTACTTGGTTGTTTCCAAGTTTCAATTATTTTGGACAAAAAATGAGGTAAGTAATAGTAAATTCAATTATTTTTCTTTTATTAATGATTTTTTACATGTTTTTCATGTATTTTGCCAAATTTAGATTTTCCTTTAAAATTTTAATTTCAAAATCTATTAATCTCACTAATTTTTTTATATTTTTAGTAATCTCTCACTCCAAAAAAGACTCGCTGCTTCCGTTCTTAAGTGCGGTAAAGGAAGAGTATGGCTTGACCCAAATGAGGCATCAGAAATCAGTTCTGCCAACTCCCGCGCCAATGTTCGCCGTCTTGTAAAGGATGGTCTTGTAATCAAGAAGCCAATCGTTGTCCACTCTCGCTTCCGTGCTCGTAAGTACCAAGAGGCTCGTAGAAAGGTAGGTAAATCAAATGAATTTTATTTTTATTATCATTATAGGGACGTCATTGTGGTCTCGGTAAACGTGTTGGTACCGCCAATGCTCGTATGCCTGGTAAAATTCTCTGGATTCGTCGTATTCGTGTCTTGAGACATTTACTTAAGAAATATCGTGATGCCGGAAGAATTGACAAACACTTGTATCAAGAACTTTATCTCCGCGCTAAGGGTAATGCTTTCAAGAATAAGCGTAATCTTCAAGAATATATTTTCAAAAAGAAGGCTGAAAACGTTCGTGCTAAACAACTTATGTATGTTTTTACTAATATAGTTAGAATTATAATTTTCAATCTAATGTCGACATGTCATAGTCGAGCGCCATGCTCTTCTAGCGTATGTGGTGGTGGGTTCAATTCCATAGTGCCTCTTCGCAGTGTCGAATATAAAGTTGGACTGTGTGGCTTCCGCAAGGAATGCCCGGTCCTGGCATAGTATATTCCAATTCGCGCTGTAGCTCCGTCGGAACTTTGACCAGTGGGACAAACCATGCTATGTACATTTTTTTAAATTAAAATTAAATTAATTTTTTTTATTATGTTTTACTAACTATTACTTTTTAGTGACCAAGTTGAAGCTGCCAAGGCTAAAGCTAAGGAATCCCGTAAACGTCGTGAGGAAAAGATGGTACAAAAGAGACAAGCTGTTATCAGAAGAGTTTCAGAAACTGAAAAGGAGTCAAAATCAAAGAAATAAATTAATTGACTATATGATGTGCTCGTTGTTAATGGTTAACTTTGTTGTTTATAAAAATTTTATAAAAAAAAAATTTTTGTTTTATCTTGTCATCATTGATCTATGCTTATATTTGTTAGAAGAAAATTTCTTTTTTGAATAATTTACAATTTTAGAAATTAAATACACTGATTTGAATATTATTTTTTTTGACGTGGCATTACCTCATGTATCCGGAGAGGGGTATATAAGGTTTTCCTTAAATTAATTTGATTCATTGTCACAATTTATATCATGTTGGCGAAAAAATTATCGTTATTATTAATTATTTTACAAGGTAAGTCAATTTTTAATCCATTCTTATTAATATGTTTTAGCTCTGCTAGTTCCAATTTATTGCAGTAATGATACTACTGTATCAGGAAACTCTACAAAGGAAGAAATACAGGAACCACCAAAAGAATTGTTTGAAGCACCACCAAAGGCTGCTTTTTCTGTCGAAGATATTGAAAAAATGACTGTTAATGAGACTAAACATGAATTCCAAGCTGAAATTTCTCGTATGATGAAGTTGATTATTAATTCTCTTTACAAGAACAAGGAGATTTTTATGAGAGAACTCATTTCAAATGCTGCCGATGCTTTAGATAAAATTCGTTTCTTATCATACAAGCAAAAAGATGCTCTTGCTGCTACAGAAGATTTATTAATTCGTATCAAGTCTGACCCTGAAGCTCAAACTGTTACGTTAACAGATACAGGTATTGGTATGACCAAGGAAGAATTAATTACACATCTTGGAACAATTGCAAAATCAGGAACAGCTAATTTTATTGAAAAGATTATGAATGCGAATAATGCAGAGGAGCAACAAAACTTAATTGGTCAATTTGGAGTTGGTTTTTACTCAGTATTCCTTGTTGCTGACAAGGTTGTAGTTCGCTCAAAGCATAACAATGACAGTCAATATATCTGGATATCTGATGCTAGTGGATATGTTATCCATAAAGACCCAGAAGGTGATACACTTAAAAGAGGTACAGAAGTTACTTTATACTTGAAAGAGGACGCCAAGAAGTATTCTGACCTTTCTACTCTTCGTAATCTTGTTCACACCTATTCACAATTTATTACTTTTGATATTTATGCTTATGAAAAACAACGTGAGAATGAAGAAAAGAAGGAAGGAGATAATTCTGAGGAGAAAGATAAAAAACCAGCCGTCAAATATGCTTGGGAAAAGATTAATGGATTTAAACCTTTATGGGTTAGACAAGCTAGCAATGTTACCGATGAAGAATATGAACATTTCTATAATGGTCTTATCATCAATCCATTTGAACGTAAACCATCTCTTGGAAGAATTCATTTCCATACTGAAGGTGATGTAGTATTCAAAGGAATATTTTATATACCTGGAAAATTAAATGAAAAGATGCAGGATAACGTTCTTTCTATAACCAAATTAGTCAAATTGTATGTTCGTAGAGTCTTTATTACTGATCAAATAAGTGAAATTTTACCAAGATACTTGTCTTGGGTTGCTGGTGTTATTGATTCAGATGATCTTCCATTAAATGTATCTCGTGAAGTACTTCAACAATCAAAACTTCTCAAGTTGATCAAAAAGAAGGTTGTTAGAAAAATTTTGGAAATGATTAATAAGTTGAAAGGAGAGACTTTTGATAAATTCTATGAAATTTATTCAAGAAAAATGAAACATGGTATTCTTGAGGATCATGAAAATGCTAATAAAATTGCTAAAATCTTAAGATTTAATAGTTCTTATGGTGGAAATCATACATCTTTGGATGATTATATTTCTCGTATGGGTGAAGATCAAAAAGAAATTTATTATCTTGGTGGAGAAAGTATCCATGAAATTCAAACATCACCACTTGTTGAAAATTATATTAAGAAAGGAGTTGAAGTTTTATTTTGTCTTGACCCTCTTGATGAAAACGTTTTTGAAGAACTTAGAATGTATAAAGATAAGACATTCCGTAATTTAGCTATTTCAAAATCTGAAGATACCTCTAAGGAAGATGAAGAACAACATAAAGATTATGAAACAGAATTTGCTCCATTAATTGATTGGTTCAAGAAAAATATTATGGATAATCGAGTTGAAAAAGTTGTTGTATCAAAGAGATTATCTGTATCTCCAGCAGCATACATTGCTACAGAACGTAGTATTTCTGGATATCGTGCAAAACTTATTCGTGCTACACAAATCTTATCTAAATCAAGTGCTGATAGTATCTTAGAGAAACTACGTTACATCTTTGAAATTAATCCAACTCATGAAATAGTAAAAAATTTATTGAAACTTATTGAGGAGGATGAGAATAGTCCAGTTGCTTTAAGTATAGGACATTTAATTTCTGATACTGCAAAATTAAGATCTGGATTTGTTATTGAAAGACCTGATGAATTTGCTAGTAGAATTGAGGAAAATATTAGAAAGACTATTGAGTTTTCGGATAAGAAGCCAATCCTTGATGAAGAAAATGTTAGTATGGCCACTGAATCCGAAGTCGAAAAGCCAGTTGTTACAGAGGAAATTGTAACCAAAAGTACTGAATCTAAAGACAAAGAAGAATCAATTTTGACTAAAGCCAAAACTGAGAAATGTGATGAAGATAAGTGCTCAGCAGACACACCTCATACAGAACTTTAAATGATTTTTATATATTTGAAATATTTATTTTTTATTTGGTTATAAAATATTTTAAATATCTTCTTTCTCAATTCCATCACTTTCATCAATTTGTTCGCTATTATTATAAGTCTCATTTTCTGTTGATTGTCTAGGTTCTTCCTTAATTTCACTAACCACTTCCTCTTTATTACTAGAAGGTTCTTCAGTTTCAAATATATGTTGTGGTAATACAAACTCAGACAGTTTTGTCATTGTTTCCTTTACAACATCAAATCCTAGTTTCTTTAAATCTTTTATTATTACATTAAATTTCACATTAATTAAACCTTGTGTTGAAACTCTTATCATATCTCTCCCTTCACTTGAACCAACAACCCTATAATCAGTAAATTCAGCTCTCTTTCCAGTTAACACACCAATCAATTTATTAATACCAGATGATGCTTGAGGTACAAACATGGGTACTGTAAGTTCAGTAACACCTGGAGTGGTTGGTATATGTACAGATCCATATCCAATAATAATATCATGACCAAACATATCATACCCATAACATGAAAATATTATTTGAGGCCATTTATAAGGATTCGTTGATGAAAAAGTTGCTTGTAGTAGAGTATTAAAAGTTATCTCAGGTTTGTTCTTAACTTTATATCCTGTACAACTAATTCCTTCATCGATTCCGGTAACAAATGACCAATCTGGTCCAAATACAAAATTATATTTTATATACATACTCCTTGTTTGATGAAACTATAAATATTTAAATTTTAAAATTTTCTTATTATTTAAAAAACTTACTATGGCATTTTTAATTGATCCATTAACTACAACCAAAAAAGTACTTTTTGTTTTAGCCATTATTATAAATAATATACAATATTTATATAAATAGATTAAAGTTTAAATAAGAGTACTATTTATATTGATGTAATTTTATATATAAAAAGTATGTTACCATGGTAACCTTTTTAGTACTAACCAATCAAAATGATACATAATTATTTACATCTCTGTAAATAAACAAAAAAATAAAATAAAATTATTGTTAAATATTTAATCACTTTTTTTAATAATTATTTTAAAAAAGTCTTTATGAAAATTAAATCAATGTATAAAGGAAAACCTTTTTATACAAACCATGAATTACTTTCTTATTAGATATTTTTTACCAGTAAAAAAAAAATGAATTTTTATGAGTGGAATATTAAATAATAATTCTTTTCTTAACACCCATAATATTTATTTCTTAGATAAATTTTGAAACATTTGACTAACAGCCTAAAAGATTTGTTTTAATATGAAAAAAATTAATATATATATATATACTTACAGAATTAAAATCTATTGGCGTAGTTGGTACAGCTTCCTCTGTTGATTCAATATCTAACGCTCCTGTACTTGTAATAGTTGCATTAATCTTTTTAGCCTCATATGGATTGGAAAGGAGTGGAAAAGCTTCAAGTGGAGGAACCTTCTTAGGCACTTCTGCTTTCTTTAAATTGGGTCTTATACTATTTGCTGGAGTTGAAAAGCCATCGGCTCTAATAAAATTACTCGAAGTTTCATCATCTGAACACAATGTTGTTGATAGAGAGGACATGTTATTAAGAGGTGATGAATTATTTTGATTCCTAGTAATTTCATCAAAATCAACAAAACCGGTTATACGAGGAATATTATTTTTTATAGTATTACTTGATTGGGAGGATGATGATCCACTCCATGTATTTGGATCAAAATCCCTAGGTTTAGGTATATCTTTCTTTGTATTCTTTGTAACGCTAACTACAGGTTTTGCTAATGATTTCTTTAACTTTTTTGAGTTATCACTATTCCAAACAGATGAATCATTTCCCTTTGGTTGTGAAGTTAACAGACTTGGAAAATCTGTACTTGTGGCATCATAAACATTTTTGTCTTTTGGTGTTGAAGCTTTAGGTGCGGGTCCAGAAATTAAGGAAGCCATAGTTGTTTGTGATGAAAATTTTGGTTGTTGTTGAACAGGAACAGTTGATATTAATGATGGAAATGCATTATTATCAATTGCACCAACTCCTGGTCGAATATTGACATAATTATAATTGCTAAAACTTGTCGTGTTGGATGATGGTTTTACAATTGAATTTTTAATGACAGTATTCGATGGCCTTTTCTCTTCTCCTGGTTTTAAAGCAGCTCCACTTTGTAAATTTGTAATGTTTAGACGTTGATTACGAAGTGATGATGGAAAAGATAAGGGAACAGGTTGATTCCTATTTGAAGTTTTATGTTGCTCGGAAATGTGTAACTGAAGCTCTTCTTCAGATCCATAACATATACCAGCCTTACGACATTGGCTATCTTTACAAAGGTAATGATTAACGCCGTAATGTTCCAATAAATCATCAAAAGTATTAAATACAAGAAATAATGCTTTTTGATTATTACATATTCCACACGTTTGATGTGAAGAACGATAGTGACGAAAGCGTTCTTCAGATCCATAATAAAGATCATTTTTACAAAAAGTACAATATACATGCCCATTGGTTGCCAGTTCCTCCCATGCAGTTTTTTTACCTTGGAGATGAGCTCTCAGCTCCTGTACCGTAAAAGGAATCCGTTCAGAAGAAAACTTTTTCTCATGTTCCACACAAACATCACAGAATTTTCTTTTATGTTTTGTCCAATAATGATTTTTTAATTTAGCAAATGTATCATGATCGGAATCTTCATCAGCTTTATCGCAAATGTAGCATCTATGTCCCAAGATATGATCATATGCTTGAACAGTTAAACTACAACCGAATATAATATTATGTTTTCTCTGCATTTTTGAATTATATCTTGAAGCGTAGCGCGTTTTACAACGTTGCATATCAATAGGTGGATATTGAGTTGGAAGTGCTCCATTTACACGGAAAAATACAATTGAGTTATATTCATTCCTACATTGAAAACAAGATATATTCTCAGTAAAAAGTGTTTGTTTTAATAAACATTGCATACATACACAATGATTACAAGAGAACATCCCAAAAAATTCTCTATTTTCATAACATATCTCACAAGGAACAGTAAAAGTTACGTTTTCTGGAAGCCCATCAACAACATGTTTAGTGGAAATACTATTTTCCTTAAATATGAAAAAATATTACTAATCATAAATTGGAACATCAACATACTCTTATCTCATTAACTAACTCCGATGTTAATTTATTCTCTTGATTTGATGAAAGTTGATCTCCTCTTCCAAAATTACCATTTCTTCTTGAATTATTTGATTTGTTGTTATTAGAATTTTTAAAAACTTTTGCTTTTGAAATAGTAGAACTTTTTCCTTCCTCCATATTTTAATCTAAAAGAAGAATAATTATAAAATTGTACGTTTAACAAATGGAACTTTAGATTAAACCTGCACACTCCATACCACATATTACAAAATGTCGTGATGAGAGAAAATCATATTCTTGGTAAGAGGTATATTCCTTTCTGATAGAACTTTATATTTTTGACATTAATTAATTTTTGTCCTAACTTTTTTGTTCTATTTTTTTATTGTTCTTTTAAATTTTCATTAGGAAATTTAATTGCAAAAGGATGATCTGCAATTTCTTTACATCTACAGTTAGGAATGCTGTATTAATTTCAAGATTTTCAACCATATCATCGCGTCGTTTTTTAACTACAACTCAAATTATGTTTGATAAAAAATTGAATAATGATTTTGTGAGTTGCCTGGATAAACCTAAAGTTGTTTCTCCTTTTGCAAATAATTATTCAACAATTAATGATGCAGATCATAATAGAAGTACAAATAAAACATTTAATGAGAGAAAAGTACAAAGTTCTCTTAATCAGGTTTCACCATTAGATGGTGTTGAGAAATTAAAGAAAGAAAATGTTGTTAATACAGAAAAACCTAATTTTGAATCAAGTCACGATGAGAAGGTAATTTTTATTTTTTCTTTTATAATAATATTTTTTTTAGGTAAACCATGAAGAAATAAGTGAAAAAGAAATAGAAGAAAAGAGGCAAAGACAAGCTAAAAATACAATGCTTGGAATGAAAATATTATTTGGTTCATCCCTTGTAGGTTTAGTATGTTTTGCAATTTACTCAAGTATGGAACAACGTGATGAAAGTGGAAATGTTATCAAAGATAAATATTCAGGTCAAATTTTGGCTCCATTGTGGCGTTTGTTGGATTCTCTCAATAATGTCAAAAAGGTTAGATTAATATTTTCAAACTTTATTCTTATTATTTTATTAGATTGCTTTTGAACCAAGTCGTGAAAAATTACTTCCTGATCCATTACAATACCCTTATTTGCAACCTAAATACACTTTGGTTATTGAAATGAAAAATATATTACTACATCCTGAATGGACATACAAAACTGGTTATCGTTTCAAAAAAAGACCAGCTATCGAATATTTTCTAGATGTCGTTGGGTACCCAAATTTTGAAGTTGTCATCTATACATCAGAAAGTAACATATCAGCTCCACCAATTCTAGATCAACTTGATCCCAATCAAAAAATTATGTATAGATTATATAGAGACTGTACACTATATGAAGATGGACATAATAGAAAAGATTTGTCGAGATTAAATCGAGATTTAAGTAAAGTTATATATATTGACTATGATCCCGAATCTTTTAAATTACATCCAGAAAATGTCTTAAGAGTACCAAAATGGGAGGGTGATATGGAAGACACATCATTAATTGATCTCGCTGAACTATTAAAAAGTAAGTTTTAATCAAAAAATAAATAAATAAAACGATAATAAATATTTATATATAATAAAAACATTTTTCTTCATTAAAACAATTATTTACATGTTATTTATAGCTATTCTTGAAAGTGATGTTGATGATGTTCGTCCAACACTTCAGTATTACAGTCAATATGATGACCCTGCAAAAGAATTTAAACGCCGTGCATACTATTTAGCACAACAAAAAGCAGAAAGTCAATCACAAGAGAAGGAATCAACATATGGAGCTCTTAAAAGATACTCAGGCACACTCTTTGGTTTTAAGAGACATAACTAAAAACTCCATATATACGTATAAAACAATACATTATAGGATAGGACAACATTTATAGAATTAATTTTTAAAAAGAACAAAAAGTTTCATTTTTTGGATATAAATTGTTATTATTATCATCGTAAGATGATTAGATATTTATTTTTTTTCAGATTTTTTTAAGATGACAAATTATTAATATTATATACTGCTGTTAAATATTGTCTATACATTTATTACATTTTTTGTTAAAAAAATATTTTAAGGAAAGAAATGTGGTGAAATATTATAATTCAAATGATTATAATAATATTTTTTAATGTTTTGTTTTTATAATTTATTTGTTTAAATTATAAAAAATGTTTTTAAAGAAACGAAAATTTGAAAATATAGATATTATATGTATCTTTAAAGGTTGTTCAAATATGTGTCATTTAAAATTACAATATATATGTAATATTTAAATTTGAACTGTTAAAGATATATTTATAAAATTCGAGAATATTGATTTTTAAATTTATTCCCACAATAAAATTTTTATATAATATATAAATTAAACCTTTTCTTTTAGGTTTGGGAAATAATCTATTAACCAATAACCCATGTCATTATTAACGATATTTATTATTTCAATTACGTATCTTGTTGATGCTAGTGATATGTGGAGGTTAAATCAGGTATAATATCTTATTTTATGAACTTTTGATAATTATATTTTTCTAGATCAGCCATACTATGACTAGGCTCTCAGATTCCGAACGCTTTAACTTAGTAGGAACATGGAATGAACAGGAATTTAAGAATTTACTCCAACCAATCATGGTTGAAAGAATAGTTGGGACACCGTCACATAAAAGAGTTGGTGATTATATTAGTAACCAAGCAAAACAAGCTGGATTTGAAGTAGAATATGATATTTTTGAAGATGATACTCCTTATGGAAGACGACAATTCAAAAATATAATTGCTACTTATAATACTTCCATCCCAAGAAGACTTGTCCTTGCTTGTCATTACGACTCGAAAATCATCCCAGGAAAAACAATGATTGCTGCAACCGACTCTGCTGTACCTTGTGCTATGATCCTTGATATTGCTAGAACATTGGGACCTCTTTTAGAAAGTCGTGTCAATAAAGATCTTACTCTTCAATTAATATTTTTTGATGGAGAAGAAGCTTTTGTTGATTGGACACAAAAAGATTCAATTTATGGATCTCGTCATTTAGCAAAGAAATGGGCAGATGAATATTTTACTGATGAAGCTTGTAATGCGATTGGTTTAATTAAAACTATTGATAGAATTGATAATTTTGTTTTACTTGACTTGTTAGGTGCTCCAAGAACGAGATTAAATGCTTACTCAGAACATAGGAATGAAAAATTATTTTCTTTTCTAATTGAAATTGGTAAGTTGAGTAGAATTATTATATAATTTTTAAAAAATTATTTCAGAAAAAAGCTTAAAAAATTATGATAAATTAAAGTCAATAGAAAATATCTTTAATCCAGTTGCACTTATGGGAGGAATAGAAGATGATCACATTCCATTTCTACGTCGTAATGTTCCAATTTTACATTTAATTCCAGCTAGATTTCCACATGTATGGCACACTGTAGACGATGATGCTAATATTCTAGATTACAATTCTATCCATGATATTTTAGCTGTTGTAAAAATTTTTACAGCAGAATATCTTGGAATTCAATATTTTTAAGGTACATCGAATTGATAATAGTTCTCACAACAAGAATCTAATTATTTTGTTTTTAAATTTCCTTCATATTTAATAATGTCATTATAAAAATGTTAAACTTTAATCATATTTTTTATTCCAAAAATAGTATCATTTTAAATTAATAACTGAAGGATTATTTTAATTACCATGAAAAGGTTTATATTAAAAATACTTGAAAATTATCATACTATTATTAATTCTCATTTATATAATTTTTTTAAATATATAAATAAAATGATAATACATTAAAAAATTGTATTTTCCACATGTATTATTTTATTTAATTAACATTTATGAGATCCATAATTTGAGGTTTAAAAATTGAAAGTTTTGTCATCCTTGTATATTAGCATTATATAATTATTTTAATTATAATTTTTAATCTTTAATCGACAATTGTATTTTTCAAAATGAATGTCATTTGATGGTGGATTATTATCTTTTCTAAGAGTATTAAAACCAGATGTATTAATTTCTGTTGGATGCCTCCTCGGTGCTAGTGTATAATTTGTAACCTCATTATTGGTATCATTCCTCATACATAATCTGTAACATGTTAACTTTTTCCAAACACTTATAACAGTTTTTCTAAACATTTTTGAACTAAATGCATAAACTAATACATCACTAGCAAAATTAAAATAGTATAAGTAGAGTAAAATATTGTTAAAAAGTATAAATAACGGGTTTTTTGAATGAAGAAAGTAAGTTGTTACGGCTCCCTCAGATATACGATCTATTATTTGAAGAGTATAATATGGCGTGTTTAAAATAATGTATACAAAAGGAACTACCCATAATATTCTTGTGGTACCGGTAGATTTTTTCCCATTAGCAAAACTTTTCCTTGATGAATATGTTGAGGAATTATTATTTAATTTAGAATAATTTGATTGTGCTTGTTGCTTAGAACATTGTCTTTTATTCTTTTTTTTCTCCTGGATGAATGTGTTATTCTCATTAATATTGGGATGATTTATAAAATAATTGGATGTTGCTCCAATATTGGAGGCAATAAAAAAATTCAATGCTACAACTGTTACACAAGGAAAAATATAATTTAATGCTATATCAATTATTGTCAGGATAGAGCCATTAACTCCTTCCGTAATTTTACATTTCCTCTCATCAACCAAATCGTTTGATTCTAAACCAGCAAAATATATTAAATTATATAAAAATGGGATTGGTAACCAAAACATTATCATTTTAAATCTGTCAATATGTCCATACTAAAATGAAAATAATAATTATTATAATAAAAAAATAATCTTACAGTAACATGTTTAAGTGGATAAACAATTGCTGAAAATCTTTCAATAGTTAAAGCTGCAATACTCCAACTTGAGACTGAAGCTGATGTAGATAATAAATATTCGATCAATGTACATGAATAGTAACTATAAAAATCGACTTGAAATAATACAAGTAGAAGGATAATTAGAAAAATGGAATCAGATGATGTCAATACAATTAGATATGCACTTGCATTGGTTTTCCTTAATCTTGATTGTAAGATTGTTACCAGTGATAAGATGTTTCCAATTAAGCCAAACATAATTATACAAGGAAGTACAAAGTAGAAGTCTTGAAAATTACATCCTTCCCTGTTATTATTTATTATATTTTCCATTATTTCACTATTATTAAAATCAACACCAATCGTTGTTTCTTCGATGATCGTGGGAGATGTGGAAATGGAATCGTTAATATTAGTTAAATTCATTCTTATATATATGGTATAGATTATATATATTGTATAATATTTTTTTTCGTTGTTGTGATAATTCAATTCAAATAATATTATATCATTCTAAAAATAATCATTAAATTTCAAATTAAAAAACGGAGTAAAATTAATGCTTGTTTATTTTAACAACACTTTTATACAATTTACCAATTATTTTTCTCAAAAATTAAACATTTTTCATGTGTACACATAAAATAAAAAGGAAATTTTTAATAATTTAAAATAATATTTTTTTTACATATATATTGAAAAAGAGTAAAAATGTAAAAGGATATATGAGAATTTTTACATATATTTATATTCCTTCATCTCATGGTTACTTTCACTGTGTTATTATTAATACTGATATGTATATATTAATATACTTGCGTTTTCAATGACGCAAAGATGGAGAAGGAAAATGAGCACAAACAATAAGAAAATAAGTTAATTATTAAAAAGTATTGATAATAATTAAATAAGGTTATTCATAGAAAGATATATTATAATATTTTATTAGACATAATAAATTTTTTAAAGATGAGCATCATGTAATAATTATAAATGAATATTTTCAAGGAACTATATTAAACTTTTAGTTTTTAGAGATATTAAATGGATGGAAAGTATACGGTTTCCATGTTTAAACATTAGAATGTACAGTATTTTTATTTTTAAAAAAACTTAGTTAAACACAATTAAATTTTTACTATAAATTTAAATATTTATTTAAAAGTTATGATGATTTAATGTATGGTACTTTCTTATAAGAATACAAATTGTAAAAGACCATTTTATTTAAAAAATTATACAAGGAATATAACGATTGTTGTTAAAAATAATCAAAAAAATGGTATAGTAAAAAAATTAATGTTAAATGAGAATGTCATATATTTATGAAAGGTACATTATTAAAACTATCTTCAATATATTTAAATATTTTTTTTGTAAAAAGAATAATAAAGTATTTAAAAATATACATTGATATCTTCGTAAAATGAATACATTACATTAAGTACATGCTTGATAAATGAACAGAATTTTGAAAATCTAATAATATTATTTATAGTATAATTAAAAGTTTGTATATTTTAAGATATAGATGATGTTTGAATAAAAAAAGAAACATACACATAAAATATAAAGAAGGAAAAGTATGGTTTAAAATAAAAAGGCATTGTTTCCGGTCATTAAAGTATACTAAATTTCAAAAATAAAATAAATCCTAATTTTTATGACATTTAATATAATTAAAAAAAGGAGAAGAAATTATTTCCAATATATATTAAAGACATTTAAAGATGTAAAAATATCAGTTTTATCAAGAAGATATATTTATAAATAAAAAGGAATTTGCATAAAAAAAAGATATTTACTTCATAATCATATTAATGAAGGAAATTATTAACTAATGATATAAATTTAAATCAGGAAGTAAATCTTTTTATCAGAATTCTTTTTTTTTAATAAGATATATAATATTTAAAAATATATATACTTTCTAATTACCAAAATCTTTGTACATAAAAGAGATGTAGTTTTATCAACAAATATATATATTAATTTATAAATTTAATATTATATTCTATATTTGTAGATGACACATCAATGGTACTTATATAAATAAATACACTTTTAATTTATTTTTTGACATAATATTTCTAAAAAAAATATAATTAAATTTGAAATTTATAATTAAAGAATCACATATATAATTATATATTATTACAAATTTTAATANAAGATATTTACTTCATAATCATATTAATGAAGGAAATTATTAACTAATGATATAAATTTAAATCAGGAAGTAAATCTTTTTATCAGAATTCTTTTTTTTTTAATAAGATATATAATATTTAAAAATATATATACTTTCTAATTACCAAAATCTTTGTACATAAAAGAGATGTAGTTTTATCAACAAATATATATATTAATTTATAAATTTAATATTATATTCTATATTTGTAGATGACACATCAATAGTACTTATATAAATAAATACACTTTTAATTTATTTTTTGACATAATATTTCTAAAAAAAATATAATTAAATTTGAAATTTATAATTAAAGAATCACATATATAATTATATATTATTACAAATTTTAATAAAAATTTTTGTACATTCTTATTTTTTTTTTTAAAAAAATATAAAAAAATTTTATTTGCAAATTTTGTAGGAAAAAAGAAAGTAAAATAACAAAAACAAGATAATATGATTCTATGCTATCACTTAATTTGATTAACACTTACTTTTCCTATATTATTATTTTTTTTATAAAAAAAAGGATAATATTTGTTATAAACAAGAATTGAAACAAATTATATCATATAAAAAAAATATATCTTTTTTTATTACGAATGATATCAAAATAATGAAAAATATAAATATTTTTTATTTTATCTTTAATTTTAAAACGATATTATATATGATTTTTGATTATTCTATTTATTAAAAAGTGTTTTAAAAGATATGATATAAAAATGAATAAGTTATAGTTAAAATATTTACTAACAATTTTACAATGTAACAATTAATTAATTGAAATTATGTTGTTTTAGTAAAAAGGGACCGAATCAAAAATTCATCTATCAGCCCTTTTATAATAAGCTTTATTAAAATTAATATTTCATACCAAATGTTACGTTCTAAAATTTTGAAATGAACATTGATATTTCTATAATTAAAAGACATTCACGACAAATAGATTTGAAAAACCATTTGTTATTTCTAATATAAGGGTTTTAATTTTTAAGTATAATAATTCAGATAAATACAATTTTAAAGCTGGAAGAATTTAATATATTTATAATGTTGGTGGACAAAATATCAATATATATTTTTAATAAATATATGATGAGCCTATTTTTCATCTTAAAAGTATTCCATATACATATATAAAAATATGTAGACTTCTTTAATTATAATATATATATACATGCATATATAATAAACAAAAAATAAGAAAAAATTATTATTATTAAATAATCTCTTGCGATAAAAATAGTAAGTTGAATGTTATGTTTTTTTTTTNNNTTTGTAAAATGTAATTATTTTATTACAATATACAAGAAAAAGATAATGTACTACGAAATATTTTCAAAAAAAAATTTATATGTTAAATATTATAATTTATATTATCTATTAAATTGAAGGTTCTTTCCATCCACCTACAGTTTTCTCAAGAAGCTCAGCAACAGGGAATAGTATTTTGTCATTGTTTCTTCTTGCCACAATTTGTATATTTATAGGAATCCCGGAATAATTATGAAATACAGGACATGTTATAACAGGAAAACCTAATGCACAAAATATTGAACCATAAATATGATCTATTCTTGTAAATAATTGTTGATGATGAAATGGTGCTGGTACAGCAAATGCGGGTATAAATAATACTCCATTACTTCCTAAAAGATTTTCAATTTTTGTACGTAAAATTTGTTTCATATTCAAGTACTTTTGTGTTTTTGTTCTACAAAGTGAACGAAAAACTGTTAAACTGAACTCTTCCAGAAGCATACCAAGTTCAAATTCACTCTTAAATCCTAATACATTTGCATTTATTTCTCTTATTGTATTAACTCTTCTTGTTGGATGAAAATTTGTTAGTAAACCATAAATATCATACATATTTTTGTTTGTTGCAACTTGTAATGATGCTTGCCACATTTCATAAGCAGAACGTAACTCCTCAAATTCAACTTTAATAGAGGTTATTCCATGATTCATAAATAATGCATCAATTACTTTTTTTAAACCATAACGACAATCATTATGCAATGGTTCCGCTTGCATATAATTCAAGTCCTCTAAATAATAATATTTCAATTTTCTAACATTTATTGGCTCCTTTGAAAGTACTATATTTTCCTTATCATGAAAAACATTGGCAATATATGATAAATCACATGCATAGCGTGTCATAACAGAAATACAAGCTAATGATAACATTGGTGTGGTAATTTCAGGAACATGGCCTTCACAGGTAAATACTTCCGCTGTTGGTTTATAAGCATAGATACCACAAAAAGAAGCTGGTATTGTGATGGATCCAATGATACTACTTCCAATTCCAAACAAACTTCCTCCAGATGCAATTAAGGCAGCCTCTCCACCAGATGAACCACCTGAAGTTCTTCTGTCATCATATGGATTGTTGGTAGTTCCAATTATCTTATTTTCACATTCTATCCACATGCATAATTGTGAAACATTTGAAGAAGCAATAGGAATAGCACCGGCTTCTATTAATCTCATAACACTTTGATTTGCAATTGTTCCTGACCTATGAAATGTTTGCCTCTGTACAATTCCACATGTTGATTTGAAATCTTTAATTACAATTGAATTGGNGACAGTAAAAGGAACACCTAATAATGGTTTCTCTGCCACCAATAATTTATACTCTTCCGAGTTCATATCAATATGTTTTAAAAAATTATCAATATCATTTGCAGTCTTCAAAGCTTTAAAATGACTTTTTTCCATGACAGCATTAATAATTGGATTAATTTCTTGCTGTCTTTCAATGTATGCTCCAACTAATTCTGTGGAGGTAAGTAATCCTTGCCTTATCAATTCTCCACATTTGATGGCAGGTAGTCTGATCAAATCATTCTTGATATGTGGGACAACCTGTTTCTTTTTGAGGGAAAAGTACAACTTAAATATTACATTGACAATCCGACAAAATATTATGTGAATAACTTGTAATATGATAACAATCACCTTGGGAAGTGAATAAAGATATTCGGTATCAACAAAGAAGTATAGAAGCGTCATAAATTTTTAATTGATATTAAATCATTAATTAAATATATAATTTTAAAAAATTTGCATAAATTGAATTAATAAATTTTACCACGTAATGTAATAAATATTCAAAAAAATAATTAATAGGAATTTATCACACATTGTGTGGAGTTATGGAAATTATTAAGATATGATAACAATAATAAATTATAAACAATATTCTTAATAATATTTTAAATATATTTGTCTAAGAAAATATTAAAAATAAGCAAAGCATGTTACTTTTCCTTTTGTAGCTTCACAATACTCCTTCTGAATTAAGATACTATAACTGAAATCTCCAGATGCACATATAACATTTATTTTTTCTCCATTATAAGCTATTGATACAGCATCCGAAATCAACAATTTAGATACTGATATATCCGAGACAATCGCTTCAGCCATTATTTTTGCTAACTTTACATCATTACAAATGGAGTTGTACATTTTATTGTGTGCTTTTTTTTTATTTTCATCCAACTTGTCAGAGTGTGTCCTTTTAGTTGTTGAATTGGTTTTGTTGATGGTGTCTCGATATGGTTGTAAATTGTTTTTTTCAATATTTGCAGTCATATCCTGAACATTAAAGACTTCTTCCGGTATGTCTAAAATGTTTTATTATATGTTTATTAAAGAAGCATTTTTAAGAAATTTACATAAATCATTATTTTTGACTTCATTTGGTTGGACAAATATTTGTTCTGTTTGGGATGTTTCTTTATAACCATACTCATTAATTGTGGGTGTTGGTGGAGTTATAAAAATAGATGTATCGGTAGGAGAAGCAGTATAATAGCTGGCGTCATACGATGCCGTTTGAGTATATGAAGGTGGAATGTAATATGTTTGAACAGGGACTGGAGATTGATTAATTGGAGGTATTGTAACCTGTGGACAAGGATTTGGTGGAGGACACTTACTTTGATAACAAGAACATCCCGGAGTCTGAAGGAAAAATGTATCACAATATAGAGGAAGTATAATAATCAAGATAATATACATTACCATAGTATATTAAATATTTTAGAATACTTTGGTTATTTAAGATGAGGTTCAAAACTTTATAATTTTACATCATTTAAAAATAGATTAATTCCTGATTATAAAATATAATTGTTATCAATTCTTTTAATTTCCCATTAATTTTTTTGTTCATTCATAGTATAGAAAAAGTTTTTTCTATTATATAATATTAAACTCGATAAGAATAATCTTTTGTTATCCTCTCCTAAATATAATAATTAAACTCTGAGTTCTTATTAAGAGTCATATTATTTCAACAAAATTTTGTTCTATTTTAATGAGGTCATTGACTTTTATTCTAAAATATTATCATAAAATACACTTTCCGTAAGTTATACTCTTCTTGATAAATACTTAAATTTGAAAACAATAAATAATCGTACAGATGTTGAAAAATGAGTTGTTCAATATATATTAAAAATTTGAACAATTCTCAAAGAAGCAATCTTGAAACGATATTTGTCAACCTTTTTCCATTGGAATCACAAACAAAATAAATGTAGATGCATCTTTTCTTTGTAATGTGATAGTTTTATTATTAAATTAGATAATTCACAGGTAAATAAGAAATATTAAATTGCATCGCCCATATAGTATATATATATACATTTTATTTTCTAAATTATTTATTTTTAATTTTCAATTTACCTTTTTTTACACAATAAAATTGCAGTTTCTAAAGAGCAAATGTTGGACTAAAATATAGATTTCGATTTTTCTCTCTCTATAAAAACGTTTTATTTTTTCACTTCTATTGAATATATTATTAAATATATACTTGCCTTATTTTATAAACGCGCATAAACAATAAAAAAATGGGTGAACAAGCTGTCCATCCTGAAAAGTGGTGTGGTAAGCATACTGTTTCAACAAAAATTAAAAATCCAAAGTGCCAATACAATTATGGAGTAAAAGATGAAAATACTGAAAGAAGTAGTATGTGTCTTATTTCTGAGATGTCCCGATTCAATAACGTAAGTTGTTGTTTTTTTTGATACAATTTTTATCTTCTTATCAAAAAATTTTTAGCTTCGTTATGAATACATTTTATTAGATGAATCTGGACCAGCTCATAAAAAACAATTTTCAGTAAAGTTATCTTTCAGCAACAATGAAGCCTATATTGGATGTGGTGCCTCCATCAAGAAGGCTCAACAATCTGCTGCCAAGAATGCTTTAGAAAATACAACCTTACCGAGACCGATAACAAAACAATCAAAAAAAGATCCAACTAATTATTTTAAATTATTAACCTCAGTTGGAAAATGTTTACAAAAACAAGCATTCATCAATGCATGTGACAATGATTCAATGTTGGGATCACAAAATTTATTACCTTTCCCATTAATAACAACAAGTAGATTTAATTCAAAATCATACTCTCCTCTAACAAATGGCTCACAAACAAAAAAGTATAGTGTTGAAGTAAAGATAGGTGATGCGTTAACCTTCCATGGCCATGGAAACACTTTGAAGGAGGCTAAAAATAATGCTAGCTGTTTTGCTTTAACATACCTTTCTCCAATATTAGTTGAAAAAAATAAGGAATTAGATAGAAGATTATCAGGTAACAACACAACAGAGGAAGAGAATAGTACAACAATGTTAAAAAAGAATGTTATATCAATAATTCATGAGTATGCAGTAAAAATGAAAATGAATGTTGAGTTTAATCTCCTCAGCGAGACGGGAGAACCTCATAATAGAATTTATAACTATGAATGTCGTGTAACATCGGAGGATGAAAGTTTTTCCTCTGAAGGTGAAGGAAATAGTAAGAAGTCTGCCAAAACGGATGCGTGTGAAAAGATGGTTAAGATTCTGGAGACTTATATGGAAAAACCAATATTTATTGCAACATACTTTGTTAGTATTAGTAAGAAGATGTTACCTAATCCTTACAAAGAACAGAATAAAAGACGCCTTTTGGTGAAGGATCGTAAAATGGATCCAGAGTATGGACATCATATTAATCCAATAAGTAGGCTAATTCAAGTAGTACAAATGACAAAAGAACCTGATCCAGTATTTAATTTTATTGATGAAAAAAATGTTTTTAGAAGACGTGAATTTATATGTGAAGTAACATGGAAAAATTTCCGGTGCGAAGGATGTGGTCCTACAAAGAAGTTGTCAAAACGTGCTGCAGCAGAGGCACTCTTGGAAATGATAGGATATTCAAAACCAATGAAAAAACCAGGAAAAAGTTTATTAAAAAATAAAAATGAAGATAAAATGGATTGTCAGATAGATTCATTTGATTTTACCAAATTAAATATTGAATCAAAAAATAATGTAGAAGTAATGGTTGAAAATGAGAAAAAGAAAAAATCTGTATCTTTTAATCCTACAATTTATGGATGTGGACCACCAGATGAGGAAGATTATCCAAAAATTGAAATAGTTCCTTTAAAGGATGGTTCATCAAAGAAATATAAAAAAGTTGGTAAAAATCGTTGTAGAATGTTAAACTATGATGATTGTTTTAAACTTGCTAATCTTTCCAAGGAATATTTAGTACTTTCTCAGGAGGAAAGGAAAGAAAAACCATATGAATATTTGGAGTTTTTATCAAAACAATATCGTTTTAAAATTAATGTTACTGAGTTTCCGAAACGTTTCGACGATGATCAAAAGAAATGGTTCTATTTTGTATTAATTAACCTAAATTTGGAAAATACCGTTGTATGTAATGGATCCGGTAATAGTGATTCAGAAGCAATAGATAATGCTGCTAAAAATATTCTTGAATTATTAAAAGATATCCATAGAAAATCATCAGATTATGTTGTGGAGGAGACTTTTCCTTCTCCTCTATCTGAGGATAATAATATATTGTAGGATAACGCTTAATCATTATTTACAAGATATCATCAATTTATTTTTATTTTTTATGTATTTTTTTAAAGAATTGAATGGCTTCCGAAAAGTTCTTAAATTTTACTAGAGATACATACAAAATTTTGATTCTTAAAAATTATACATTTTATTTGAAAGCAGGTGAAAGATATACGGGGTCAAAAGTTAAAATATAGAAAATCATAATTTAGCAGCAACTTTTTTTTAAAAAAATACTTTGTTAATTAAAATAATTGCCTTGATTATGCAATATACATTTTATTAAAGAGTTTTTAATATCTTTTTTGATAAGTAAAATTTTTAATAAATTTAAGTAATTTTTTGTTCATATCTTACAACGATAATTTGAAGTAGTTTTGGAGGAATGTCGTACTGTATTTTAAAGACAACATATTTTTGTTATATTTTTAATAATTATATTTTCTATCAAACATGAAGCCTAAAAATGGAGTTTCAACAGTTGAAAAAATTAATAATTATATAGAGAACAAACAATTTAAACCTAATGATGATTTATTTTGGGATGCTAAACAACAAGAAGAATCTGATGATGAGGCCCCAGAAGAGATGTCTTTTCAAGGATTTACAAAGAAATCATCTTATAAATTTTCTAAAATGTCTTCAAAAGCAAAAAAGGCTTTAAGGGAAGAGAAGGATGAACAAAACGAAAAAAATATTAAAAAGGATGCTGATAACAACTCAATTATAGAATCGGATGAAGACTTATATGATACAAAAAATGAAGAATCTTTTGATAATGAAAAATTTGATTCTGATGAAGAGGGTAACACAAATGAAGTAAAAGAAATATTAAAGCCAAAAGTACCATTTAATTTCAAGGCTTCATTATTATCACGTAAAAGGAAGGATGAAGACTTGTTGTTAAATACTAAAAAACAAAATATGTACATTAGAAGTAAAAAAGTAAAAATGTAATTAAAATTTTATTATTATTATATTTTTTGTTGAAAATATTAAATTTGTTTATTATTATAAATTGGTCTTGATGGAATATTATCTTTATTTTCATTTACATCTGAAATTTTTGTTTTATAATATGCTTGGTGATTGTTATTATTTGTACCAGAGATTTGTTTAGGTTTTACAGATGAAATGTACTGTTGCATTAAATTTTTATTTGTTGTTTTTACATCATTTATAATATTAGAAAGCTGTTTGTCAACACGTGCAAGTAAATTAGTTGACTTTTTATTTCCTTCACTAGACATAAGTAAAAGTGATGGATCTTCTTGTATTGTAGGGGCATCATTTTTTATTTTGACACCATGAACTAAATTGTCAAGAATATTTTGCATGTAAGGAGTTCTTGCAGCTAGGAGAGGAATTAATAATGGTAGCATCCCATCTACCATAGTGCTTACAGGAACAACTGTATTAGAATTATTTGGAGTTGAATTAGCATTGGCGTTAGTCTAGAAAAATTATGTTTGAAAATGATTTAAGATTTTGTAAATAAGAAATTTATTATATTTATTAAAATTTTTAAAACATATTTGTAAAAAAAAAATAACAACATAATTATTATGGACTTACATAAAAATTATATACTGATTGAGCCTGAGCAGATGGAGCTTTAGTTGTTGTTGTAACATCATTTAATGTTTCAGGTGCGGCATCAATTTGAGATGCATAGGAATGTTTTGGTAATAGAAAATCTTCTTCTTCTTCAGCTTCAGGAATAGTGTATGGTTCTTTAACTTTTTTCTTTATTTCTTTTTCCTTTTTATTAGTAACTATTTTGTTTATATTACCTTTTTTTCCATTCTTGGAAATTTTCTTTTTTTCTGATATAATTTTTTTTGTTGTTGTTGTCATTTCTGTTGTTAATTCAGTTGTTGATTCTGTTGTCAATTCAGTTGTTGGTTCTGTTGTTAATTCAGTTGTTGTTACATAAAAGGCTTCTGTTGGTACACCTTCTGTTGTGTCTTCAACTTCTTCATACTCTTCTTCACTGGAATCTTCTTCTTCTACGATTTTTTCTTTTGTATTGGTATTTTCCTTCTTTGGAGTTATTGTACTTTCTTCTTCATCGGACTCTTCTTCACTATCTTCTTGGGAATATTCAGTTTCAATTTTTTCTACATTATTTTCATTGTTTTTAACAGTTGTCATCTCTTGAGTGACATTTTCAGGTGATTCTCTTGAAGTTTCTTGTAAAATATCTACATCACTTCTCTCTTCCGTACTTATATCATTTTTTTCATTATCAATAATTTCTTCAACTTCATTACTTTCTTCTTCAATACTTACTGTTGATTTAGAGTTATCTTCACTTTTCATGGATACTATTTCTTCTCCACTACCCTCAATATCCATATTCTCAGTCGTTGGAACTGCAACAGTAGTAGTTTTAGTTACTGGTCCAATTTTAACTTTAACTTTATAATCTTTTCCAATATTTTTTGAAATTTTTTTAGAAATAGTAGTTGATTCTACTTCTTCAGATGTTGTTGTTGATTGTATATTTTCAGATGTAGTTGTTGTTGGTTTTACAGTTGTTGTCTTTTTTCTATATTTTTTATTTTTCTTCTTTTTTTTCATTGTAGTTGTTGAAACCTCTTCTGTTGTTGTTGGCTCAGGTGTTGTTGATGTAAAAGCATACATATCTCCCTTATTTCTTGGTAATAATTTATGCAATAGCATTTCATTAATAATTCCTTTATCCTTATCATTAGGTAAATGTAAAGACTCTTGTCCTGAGTTAAGACTGTTACTTATTTGATTAATATTATACTGAGGTTGATTAACAGGTATACTATTATCACGAAATGGTTGTGGTGTCAAATTTCCTCCACTGATTCTATTTTTTAACATTGAGAATAAATTTTCAAATGGCCTTTGGTTATTATCATTATAAGAATTTGAGTAATCATTAGATTGATAATTTCCCATATAATTCTGTGATGGGGAATAGGAAGGTTCTGTATCACCAGCAACATTTTTTAAAATACCACTCCATAATTTCAAATATCTTCTTATAGGATCTGAGGTAGAATCAATTTGTGATGGATAATAATCTGGATCATTAATATTTTGTCCACATATAGTATTATAAAGTAAAAGAGTATATACAATAATATTATAGTGGCGTATCATTATTATATTTTAGACTAAATATATATAAATCCTATATTTTATTATATAATTATAGAACAGTAACTTTCTTTACCTGTATTAACTATATACTAATTTGATATATATCTACATAAAATATTATAAACTTAAATGACTTTAAAATATATAAAAGTTTAATCTTTAGATATTCTTACAAACCTATTAAAAGATATATTCCTTATTCGGTAAAATTTACCATATCGAAATGTATGTTATCTTTGTGTTAAAAGAAAATTAAAGCAGACTGTAGAAAAAGAGATTTAATTCTTTTGAAAATTACCCTTTTTCATAATGTAGGTCGGATGATAATCAGAAAATTATTTTATCTTTAAACATATATAAATATATGTACCTTTCAAGACGTAACTTTGAATATTATCTTTAGATATAAATATACTCGCAATTATATAGTTAATCTAGATATAAGATAAATGTTCAACACCAAACTTTTTCACTTTCGTCATCTAAAAAGGGATTCAAATTTGTGAGATATGTAATCTAGAAAAGTTGATCTGACCTCTAATATCTATTCAATTACATCTTTTTATTTTAAATAAATTTAAAATTATCAATCTTTCATAGTAAATAGTTATTTTATATAAATTTATATATATAAACAAAGTCATGTCATAAAAAACTTTTATGTATCAATTACAACAATCTCCCACTTTTTCTTCCATTTCAAAGTCTGTAAATGGAGATAATATAAAGTATGCAAAAGAATGTCCAAGTATAACAGATAATACGTATGGTACATTATATGTCATACAAATGAGCATTAAACTATAAGCCCAAAACATTTGTACAAAATATAATATTGTTTGATAATAATGATATTTGGATGATAAAACTTTAAAATTGAAAGGAAAAGTTGAGTATTCATGATAATTTGAAGTATTTCTTATTTTCTCTTCAATACTACAATCACATTCTGGAGGTTCTTCATTAGGAAGTTGTGAAATACCATTATTTGAATTATATACATCTGCCTTACAACATCCTTTCATTGAATTTTCTTTCTTTATAATTATCATTCTGTATGATCTTATAAGTTCAAACAAAAATGCAAATGCAAATATAGCAATACAGGAAAAAACATAAGATATAATATTTAATGGTGTCCATTCTTCAAAAAGTATAACTTCCTTTAATCGAAAATGAAAAAACATCTCCATCATTGGATGATTTCCTTTATCCATCATTTTTTTTCTAAAATATATTTAAAACAATCGATTACAATGTACATATACACATGGAAATACCACTAATTAAATAAATTTAAAAATCTATTTTTTATTAAAATGACATATTATTTTAATGTCAATTACAACAATTTCCTATTACTTCATTTCTAATTGGCATTATTTTTATTTTTTCAGGTGTATTGAATGTTCTATTTCCGAATAAGAAATATCCTAAACCCATTCCAAGAGTTACTGCCAAACATATCCACACCGAATACGTCATAAAAACAAGCATAAGAGTATACGATATTATCATTTGAAATGTTAACAATAAGCTTTTTAAAATATTCATTTTATTAAAAATACGTTTTAAAAAACTAAATTTGATTTTTATGATTGATTTAAATAGATAAAATAAAACTTACCTATGGGAATTTTGTTTCCCTGAATTATCAATACATAATAAATCAACACGCCATCTTACCCATTTTGTAAATTCCATCAAAATTGATAAAAATATAACAATTATACAAGCAATTATCAGGCCTAATTTACATTATTATAAAAGAGTATGAGATTCAAACAAACCTTCGACAGTCGTTATATGCCAATTTTTAAACAAAACTGTGTCATTAATCTCAAAATGGTACCACATCCACATATGTTGCTTCATTTTATCTTCCATAATATAAATAAATTTTTAATAAAAATAAATATTACCTTAGGTTTTTTAACTAGATAAAGGTTAACTTTAGCAATGTATTCTTATGTAAAAGATTAATTATATATTATATACATTTTGATAACCATTTTCTTATTATCTATATATAAAAATTCACGTATATTATCTTGATACCAACTTTTTCGTCGTTTACTTTATCAGTAATTTTTATATATACATAACTCTGATAACAATAACCCATATATTTATAAGAAAAAAAAACCAATCTTATTTTGGCTGATAAAATTTTTAAAATTTTAACTTGTCATTTAAAACCATAATAAAAATGGAAAATATTAAGGCTTTAATATAGTTGAATAAAAAAATATAATAAAAAATTAAAACACTTTTAAATAGTTTAGATGAAAAACCTTTTTAGATAATATTATGTAAAATAAATTACAAAACAACAAGTTTATTAATTAAGGAGGAAAATAAATTTTTCACCTTTAATTGCAATTTTTATATAGACTTTCCAATCAAAACTATTTAGCCTTTTAAAG
>LM523163.1:401290-429552 GCA_000941615.1 Parastrongyloides trichosuri
TCGTCGTTTATTTTATCAGTAATTTTTATATATACATAACTCTGATAACAATAACCCATATATTTATAAGAAAAAAAAAACCAATCTTATTTTGGCTGATAAAATTTTTAAAATTTTAACTTGTCATTTAAAACCATAATAAAAATGGAAAATATTAAGGCTTTAATATAGTTGAATAAAAAAATATAATAAAAAATTAAAACACTTTTAAATAGTTTAGATGAAAAACCTTTTTAGATAATATTATGTAAAATGAATTACAAAAACAAATTTATTAATTAAGGAGAAAAATAAATTTTTCACCTTTAATTGCAATTTTTATATAGACTTTCCAATCAAAACTATTTAGCCTTTTAAAGTTAAAAGGTTTATCTTTTAATTAATCTTCTCGCATTTGTATTAATTTCATAAACACTTATATACTTTAATCTTTAAAAATTGTTAACATACGTAACTTGACGTAAATAAAAATTCAATATTTGTTCATTTATCAATTTAAAAAGTCTTATTATTTGAAATTTTTTTATTTTTTTTATTTTTAAAAATTATTAAAAATTAAAATTGTATTCTATAGAAATAAATTAATTTTAATTAATATTCTTGCAACATTCTTCAAAAGTTTCTTATTGTCAGTGGCAATAAGTTTCAAAGTTTAATTTATGTGTTAAATGTTCGATACCCAATGATGATAACTGCACGTCAGTCATATTATATTACTTGATGATAAAAAAGCTTTCTAAGGGAAATTTAAAACTTTTTGTCAAATAATAATTATCATTTTTATTATTTCAAAGATTTTTATTATATCTATTCATATACTTGAAACTATATTTATATATTTTTTAAGGTAATAAATTATTGGTTCCTTTCTTACTAGAAAAAGATATTTTTAATATATCAATTTGTCATTATTAAATCCAACTTCCTTATATTTTAATTTTGTTATTGAGTACCTTGGTTTTATTTTTATTATTTAATAATATTAATAAAAGAAAAATACATGAAACTATTTTTAACTTTATATTGAAAGACTTAACTCTCAAATTATATTTATTAATTTCTCTATACATATAACTTCATTTTGCTTATTTTATTTTTGATTATAATTTTAATATATTTTTGCATATCAATTTTTAATTAACTTTTTTTTTTATTTTTAAGCTTTCTTAAAAGAAACTGTTTAGGAAAAGTGTTTTATATATAATATGTCAAATTTTTTTCAAATTTTATTAAGTAAAAAATAATTAAATTTTTATGGTGATGCTATTTAAATATATTAATTATTACTAGATTTTTATCATATATAATATTTATACATTTAAAATATAACTAAAAAAGAAAGAATAGTAATGTTTTTAACTTTATTAATATTATTATTTTCAACTTCTCATGAATATGTAATACTAAACGAACTTTTATATATTTATCATCATCGTCATATATAATGAATTGACATTGTTGTTGTCAAAAAAATCTGTTAATGTAGAAGAAAAATTTTGCTATATTTTTTTAAATAAGGGAAATGTTGAAAAAAGTATTCTTTTTTTCTAAAATGAAACTTTCTTTTTAACAAAGTAAATTTTTATGACTAATTAATAATTATAATTTTATTCCTCGTTTTAAAAGAATTTGAAAAAGTAATAAATATTCTTACATAATATTTAATAAATTTTTTATAGAATATATTAATGATTAACTTTTACAAAAATTTTCAATGGATTTTTCATTTCTTGTCAACGGAATTTTAACCTCAATATGCTTTTTTACTGGAGTATTTTTAAATTCAGTTTGTATCTATATTTTTAGACAACATGCTAAAGAGCATACTGCTCCAGTTATTCATTATTACCTTGTAGGTTAATTATGATTACACACCACATAATTATATATGTCTATTTATAGATAACGTTAACACTATGGCAAACGGGTGTATTAATAAATGGATTCCTATTATATAGTTTTCCTAATATATATAGAATTTATTTTGGTTCATTAGAATCATACCAATTAGTTTATCCATATGTTTTTGCTGGAGCAAATATTACAATGGTTGCAACTGTGTGGGTTATTCTTGCATTGACTGTTGATAGATATTTAGCATTGTGTAAACCATTGAAACATAGATATATTGGAAAAAGATCAAGAGTAAAAAGGATTATGATTCTTGTATCAATATTATCTTTTCTCTATAATATACCTAGATTCTTTGAAATTGTTACAAAACAATTATGTACAATCAAAAATAATGAGAAATCATGTAAATATTACGTTGATAGAACTGCTTTTGCTCACAATTCACTTTACCACATTTCATATAAAATAATAAGTCAATTATTATTTGTATCCTTGGTACCATGTTTTATATTATTTGTTTTAACAATGAAAATTTCCATTGCCATAAGGCATGCAATATTGAGAAGAAAAAAATTATGTCCTGATATGGCAGAAATGAATAAGACCTATAAAATGTCAAAACCACTTTCAAAAGAGCATAAAGCAAACATTATGTTAGTGTTGGTTATTGTAAAATTTTTAATTGCGACAATTCTTCCAACTACTTGTGATATAATCGAAAAAATTGTTGGTGCTAATGTTTTTCAGGAAAGTTACTTTGCTACTATTGTTGTAGATATTTCAAACTTTTTAATTGTTTTAAATTGTTCAACTAACTTTTGGGTATTCTTATTTTATGGACAAAGATTTAGAAAGTATTGTAAAAAAGTTTTTTATCATCAAATTTTGAAAAGTAAAGAGGAAAAATTTGAATCTATAATAATTGATACGACAACACACAGATATTATGGGGTTACAAATTCAACATCACCTTATATGACAAAATTTGCGTCACAAAAAGAATCATTAGTATTAAAACCTAAAACATCTAGTAATGTTAAAATATCATTAAACAACTTACATTCTTTTAACTATTCTAATTTTGAACTTTCTTCACGTCATAAAACATCCGATATTTCTATTAATAATAAATTAACAAATACCTCAAGTCATATGATAAGAAAAATATCAATACAAGATCGTTATTATTAATTTGTTAAAAATAACAATATATTGTAAAAATATTACTTTAACGTGGTATATAAGAGTATTTATTGTATAATCTTTTAATGTAACAATGAAGGAAATTTGTAATTTTTTAATTAGTTATAATGGAAAATTTTTGATTTATTGTACATTCTATGTTATAAAATATACATATATATATATATATATTCATTATTAGACATTTTGCGTTTGATTTCATCAAAAAGTAAATCATTAATATAAATATTAAATCATTCAATGAATGTTTCTCCTATAATATATTAATTTCTATTAAAAGTATTTATGTTATTTAAAAGATGCAAATTGTGACAAAATAAGAAAGCTGAATTATATCTAGTATACTAGAGTCTTTGGATGTAATATTAAATTACATTATATTACAGATTAAAAAAAAATGTACCTAAAGGAAATGATATCTTAAATTAAAAATGTTACCAATGACTCTTTCTCATACTAATTAAATACCTTTTGAATTTTGTTAAACCTTTTCCCAATAATTTATTGGACTGTTCTTCTCTTGTTTAAAGTAATAATTTTATTACTCCTTTTTTTTCTTCTTTCGCGCGTTTATACATTTAACTAAAGTATGCTTTATTTGTAAAATAGTTATAAAATGTACTTTCACAATCAACATAATTTTTTTCACCATAAATTGCACTTTTAACTATTCGATACAATTATATAAACTTTTTGGAGATTGCCATTTTTATAGTTTCTCTGATAACTACCTATTATCATTTTTCTTTAATTTTTAACTTGTTATCAATTAAATCAACGCGATAAAGAAAACCTTTTTACATTTAAAATGATTCTTAAATATCTATTCCTCCATTTATATTATTTTTTTCATTCCACACTCTATACTCTCTCTTTTTGCGTTTTATATCAATGTTCCATAAACTTTTCTTACTTACTACATTTTTAAAATAAGAGAATATATATATATATATCTTTTTGATAAGGTTAATATAAATTATGATAGTAGTATAGCTTTTGCCCTAAGATTACCCTCCTTGTAGTACATACGGGAAGGAAATATTAACATTGGAGAATGTTTAAAGGAGGAATGAAAATAATATTAATTTTTTAAATTTCTTTCATATAATTTTTATTCATTCATTGAAAATATTATACAACTCATATGTAAATATGCACGTAATCATTTTCAAGCAGGTTTCAAGATAACAGCAAAAACTAACATATATTATAATATCTTTTACCACCATGACCGCCGTCCACATATACATAATATTTTATTTTAAATGATGATATTTTATATTCCATAAAGACAATATATAAATTCATGTAATAATGTTTGTAAGAGATAAAAAGTAGTTTTATTTTACAATTTTAAAATCTAAAAAATTTTTGCACTCCCTTATTTTGTCCTTTTTATATACATTAAAATTATGTCTATTACTACATTTTTCTATCCTATTTCTAATCCTTATTTGATAATTTTAAATCTAGACAACTGATAGAGAAAAATGCATTCTCCTTTGTTCAACCCTAAACTTTTGCACTAAACATTTGTTGATCATAGAAAATTTTGTACAAATATGACTTGTTTTTTTGTACTATTCTTATATTTCTTAATTATTCTATCTTTATTATTATAACCAGATGTATTATGTATATATATATATATTTATATTAAATGTTATCAAAATATTTAAAAGATATATATTAACATATAGAAATATCAATGATTAAAAATGAAAAAAAATATATATATTTCTTTACATCATTTCATGAGTAATGAAATATAAAAGGGTTTGAAAATATAAACATAATTTTTTTTTTTAAAATAAATCCCTATTATTTATATATAAAAGTGTGATAATTATAAAGTAAAACTATATATATTTAAGAAGTGATAACTTTTACTTTGTTGATTTCTTTTCATTTTTTTTTGCCTTCACCATCATTATATGATGATAATAATTTTTAATTCTATTACAATTCATCTCCTTCAACAATATTTTTACATATAATAGTTTAATTTTCATTGCCGCAAAAATTTCATAACATAAAACAGCAAAGTTATTTTCTTTTGTGTTTTTCATGGGGCTACCAGCCTGTTACTGCCATCCACAAAATATGAACGATTGTGATGTTCTTCTCGTTCACCATTCGAACATCAATTCCATTATTATATTATTATACTCTGTGCGTTTATATATTTTTATATATTTACTTCAAAGAAAAGAACGGGGCTTGTTATAATTTTTGTTGGGTTATTAAAAATGTATGTAAACTTTGACAAAAAAAATTTATGAGAAGAGTATGAAAAATTATTCCGTCTACTATTAACTAAAATAAACTGCCATACGGGAATTTTGCACTATTATATATGTGGTTATCTGCGGTGTAGATTGTATTATATATTCTCTATATATTTTTCTTTTTATTCCTATAAAATTTGTGAAGCATCTGATATCAGAAAATGAGTGAGAAAAGATTGATATTTATAAAATAAATTTTTCTTTTTTTTTNTTTTTTTTTGGTATCTTTATTGTCTGAACCATCTAAAAAAGAAGTACAAATAAATAAATGTTTATTTATTAACTGTTCAAAGTTTAAAGAAGAAATAATGTTCTTTACTAATATAAAAGTTTTATTTTAAATTTTAGGAATAAAATTTGTATCCTTTAAACATTATTATATTAGTTAATATTTAATATTAAAATAATAGGGATATTAACAAGATCAAAGTTATAAGATTGTTGGTAATTTTTTTGTTAGATCAATGCGCTTATGTAACAAAAGATGAGAGAGTTTATTGTTCCTAAAATATTATCAAAGATCTTAAAAGTAATAAAATATATTTCATTGATAGAGGTAAAATTTATTTTTGCACTACAGCTTTGCCGTCAATATGAATGAATATATATTGACAATTATTTTAAAATATTTTTATACATTATAAAAGAATTATTTATTTTTAAAACAATTTAGCTTTACATCCTTAAAATATTTTTTTATATTTCTTATTATATATTTTATTTTTATATATATATATATTTCGATTTTATCTAATAGTAATGATATTTTAAATTCATTTCTTAACATAATTTTATCATACTATACAGAAGATATTGTAGTTGGTAATAGAAAAACCAACCATTTTATAAGGAAGAAAAATACTTTTGATAAAGCTAATATCTCATTATTTATTTCCTATACTAGAAAAAGCGTCCATAATAATTACCATAAAATTAGAAATGCCGTGACTTCAAAAATAGAGACAGTAAAAATGTAATGTCCCATTAATATATATAAATAAATCTTCTTTTTATGTTAACTTTATCTTCATTTACTTTTTACTGAATTTTCTTTTTCTGATTGTATGTGTCGCAAAACTTTCTGCGTTCAAGTTGTCCTTCATCACCAATTTCCTCCAGAAAAGGTCAGCTTTGTCCTTGTATATTACATTGAAACTAGTTTTTCTATGCCCCATCTTTAAAGGGTTTTACTAAAAAATGTTCACAAAATTTAATATGGCAGCGTTCGAAGATAGATAATAGTTGACTGTAACATCAAACCATTTCTTGATTTCTTTACGTTGTATTGCAAAGTTTTATGCACTCCTATTTTAATATTTTTAATTGTACAAGGACATTATTTTAAATTTTATACCCCGTCTACTATTATATTTTCTAGTAGTGATATTTTGTAAAGATCTTACAACCAATTTTTATAATGTATTTATAATAATAAAACTTGATAAAAATAAAATTTTTTTTTTCTTTCATTCTATAATATTTTTATTTTTTCAAAAAATATATCATTATTTAATTATATTTTTGTTATTATATAAGGGTTTTTGTTTCCATATTTTTATAAATATAAAATTATGCAATATTATATACTTCGTTATTTAGTTTTATTATTTAATATAATCTACTTTGTACGAAAGTCATTTTAAATAGTGCATTTTATAGTGCAACTACACTATATTTCTTTTATAATTTATTCTTTATTTTTATAAAAATTTATACTCTGACCCTTCTTCTAATTATCTTACCTTTATGGTAAATATAATGTGTGATAATTATTTATTTATTAATTTTTCTTTTTTAATATATTGGTATGTATTTGTTAAATAAATTAAAAATTTCCTTTGTTGGTACCAGCTGGTACAGAGAAGCTTTTTTAAAAGAGCAATATCTTCAGTCCCGCTTGTTGCCTCATCTCTCACATTTCTTTTTATATGTAACATTTCTTCATCTATACTTTTTATGCTCTTACTCACTTAAGAGTACGATGTCAGAGTTTTACAAATTTTTTTTATTATATATTTTATAAGAAAAATAGATAGACAATCCATTTGATATACTTTTCCACACAACTGGAACATTATTTTTAAAGGATAGTAGGAATGAAAATATTAATGAATGATATGTACTAGAAAAAAAAAGTCATCATTGGACCCACAAGAACGCTTGTACTTATTCTTTTTCTCTATCCTTTATAAACTAACTATTTTACTTTAGAAAAGACGCGGACATTGTCCTTCCAGAAAAGATCTTATATTTTTAGTGGTAAAATTTGTTATATAACATATAAACTTTAGACAACTAGACAACACCCATCATATTTTTATATGAGAAAAATCTGTATAAATAAAAACCTTGTTACACTTAGTAGAGGAATGGTGATACTAAAAAAAATAAATATATTAGTAGAGCTGCACTATAACTACTAAAGCCCCGGGCAAGCGAGATTCAAGTAGGGTAGCGGCCTTTTAAATGGTATATATTGCGAGAGAGAAAGAATAATCACAAATATCGGCCTATACATTTAAAATATCATTTTGTGCGCACGTTTCATATAGACTGATAAAAAGTTAACTCGATCGAATGTAAAAATTAAAAAATGTTAGTGCAAAATGAGGGAATGTATTGAGTGAGATATATATATATATAATATTGCAACATATATTACGAGGGAAAATTATATTATACAAGATGGAATTATAATAAAAAAAAAATAGAAATATTATATTATTAATGTTCCTTCATTTTTATAAGAATATAGGGGGATTGATGCATCTATACATATGTTCAATTTTTGAATCATATAATTTTGACTGGGTACAGATTTTATTTATTTTAATTTTTTTACTACGTTATTTTCTTTTTAATTTTTATTTTTATTAAATATTATTATTTATAGATTTTATTATTCATGGACAAAAATTATTAAAATACTATATTATAACCTCAAACTATAAATTTCAAACGCAATTGCTTGCTACCTCGTCATAGAATACAAAAAAAAAATTATATCATCATTGTTTCAAAGTATTCATCTAAACATCTTATTTCTATTCCGGTTTAAATCTTGTGGTATAAATTATTTTATAACAACCTGTTTATTTTAAAAAATCAACTTTTAGTAAATATTACATATTTTATTCTACATATTGCCACATTTGAATGAATCTTGATAGTCAAACTAGTGGGGCAGCTTTGCTTCTAGCCGCTGCTGCAATGACTGGGACATTAAATGCTACAGATATGAGCCATTTTCTCTCTTCCTCAGAAGCTAAATTAATACTGGAAGAACATGCTAGAAATGTTCAATTACACGAACAATTGAGTAGTAAACAAGAAAAAAATACAAAATCTAAAAGAAAATCCACATCAAAATCAGCATATCAAAATAATAATTCTATTGCCGCTGTTGTAGCAAATTTTACATCAATGGACAATGAAAAAAAGGAAACAATATTAAATAACGCATCTCCACTTAATTCTAATACATGTTCACCTGCAGTATCAGAACCTGATTGTATTAGTTTTCTTAAAAAAGATTCTATCTCTTCATCGCCTCTCAATTCTCTTGCCAACGATGAAAATAATCTTAAAACATCTACTATAGATGATGTTTCAAAAAGTCAACCTATAGAAAAAGGGCAGAAAAGAAAAATTAATTCAAATGATAATAAAAAGACAAATCAAAAAATTAAAATTACAGATACTTCTGTTGAAAGCAATACAGTTGACAAAAAAGGGAACGATGTCGATAGTTTAGGTAATCGAATTCCTCATCACCGAATTAAAGATCGTAGGAAAGTAACATTAGAAATAATGCGTAAAATATCTGCAGAGGTAAGTTCCATTATTATACATTTTATAGTTTATGAATAGCTTTTAACACAAATATAATAACTGTAATGTAAATTTGTTCGTTCATATTATTCCTATATTCATGTTAATGTTATTCATATCGTTATTAAATTTCATGTAAAGTGCAACATGTTTAAAAATGACATTTAAACTCTTGCTGATTTCTTTTTAGCATATAAAAATTGAAAGAAATTAATTACACTAAAATATAACAACGTTTTAATTATTGGATAAGAATATATATTTTTTTTTATTTATTACGTTTCATTATCCTTTCCTAATTAATTTTATATATTAACACTTTGATATTTCATTCTTCATATAATAGTTTTAATAAAATGAAGATTACTTTTATAAAAATAAGTTTAATGAAAAAATGGACATATAATTAGATATTCTAAGACATGTTTAATATTCAGGAAGTTTTTTTCTAATATAAAATCAATAATATCTTATGTTTGTGGCTTCATATAAAATTGCTAACATCAATTTTTATTTTCTATGCAATTACATTAACTAAAGAATAAGCCTACATTTTTAACTTGCAACCTTTTAAATAGAACCATAATTTATTTTGTTGACTAATTCCTTTGCTTTTAAAAATATTAAATGAAATATTTCCTTATACTATTAAAATCTTTACATCCTCTTAAACAGTTTCCATATTTATACAAATACATATGATCTTATCTATTACAAAAACATTATATTTCACCAAATTTATTTTTCGTATTCTTTTGTTCTCACGTTCTTTCCATTTAAATATATATTTAAAAATATGTTTTTGTTTTTATATGTACATATATTATGTTATGTCATTCTTTAATTAACCATTTTTAATTAAAAAAAAAATTATTTAAAGAAACTTTCTTAAAAAACTCTAATTTTACTAATGAATATATAATTTAAATATCTAAATATAAAAAAGAAAAATTTAATTTTTTATTTACTTTAACTTTATCATTTTTTTTTTACTTCATATTATCATGACACTCCAATAAATCTATGTTTCCTAGTAAGCTGATATTTTATCCAGTTGTTTGTTATGCAAACCAACGTCCCATTCGCACTTGATTAAATAAAAAAAAAATTTTGTAAGTAGCAACTGTGCATAACATACTACACACAATTCATAAAATGCACTTTATATGGCTATTTTTTACCCCATAATTACATTTCTTGTTCCTTATTCTGTTTTCTTGTGATAAACCATCGTAAAAGCAAAGTCAAAAAAGTGAAGACAAAAGTAATAAATCTTTATACCTAATATTCCTTGTCTATATCTTTGTTCCTATTTCTAACCGCAACTCACCAAATACATTTATAAATTAGTTATAATATATAATTACTTTTTCTACCTCCTATTTTCTTCTTCCTCAGAATAACAATCCGTTTTATTTTTCCTCAAATTTTACCCTTAAAATTATATTCTAGACGTTCAATTTTTTTGTAAATATATTTTCTTTTCTATACTATACCAATAAAATTTAATTTTATACATTTAAAAAAATTTCACACATACCGACTTGATATTGTCTGATGGTAAAATAGAACTATTCTAATAAATAGTGATATATAATTTTAAGTGAACAGTTTCTATCTGACCTTCCTTTGTCCTTTTAATGAATATAGCTATTCATAAAAATTGTCAAAAATGAGGTGTTTATAATCAATGAAAGTAACAATTTGATATGTCAATTACTTAAATTTTTTTATCATTTTCATTATTATATATTATGATAATAATAGTTATCAATCTAATATTTAAAATTCTTAAACTAAAAGTTATACTTAATAATATTTTTTATACTTTTTAAAAACAAAAATATTATCCACGTTCTGTCTATACTTTATGTCACATTTTTATTTCTTTTTATCAATTGAAAGATATTATATAAAATAATTTCCACAAGGTTGGTTAAAAGTAAAAAACATACTATATTCCCAAAAGCTTTATAACAAACATAAAACTGCCCCTCATTAAAAATGTTTGTTTTTTACAATTTTACCCCGCATTCAATTTCTCCCTAAAAAGGGTGCATCATTACTTTATCTATTTCATTTGACGCCTCTTTTTTTCGTCTCCTACATTATACAATAAACTTTAATATACCCATCTGAATCTAAGACTCAAATTATGGAAATTTATTTTAAGACCTCAATATTTTTTTTTTCCTTCACACCAATATTTATTTATAATTTTAAAGAACTAATGATGTATGAGATTGGATGAATAGTTGTTTTTAAGAGTAACTCGGGAACAAAGTTGTTTTTTATTTTTTTGAAATGAAAAAGAATATGCTGGTAAACATATTGACGAATACATAAAAATTATTAAGTATTTTTGCTTTAATTTTTGCAGACTCTTAGTAGAATTAATGTTCATCCCTGATAGTGCCTTATTTATTTTAATTTTTTTTACTTTCCTCCATATTTTATAATTTCTTTTTCCTCACACTCTCCTACTTGTCTATAGTTTGTTATGAGTAATATTTAAAAGTATTTATAATTTTTTCATTAAGAATATTCAATAACAATGTATATAGATGTCTGTCAATGACAACTTTTTTTTTTGAAATTGATAACTATTTTGCGTGATGTTTTAAAAACACAATCCTTTAAAGGACGCCGTTATATATGGGCTTTTAATGGATTGGTAGAAAAATAATAAACATTAGAAAAAAAAACATAGCTCTTCCTTTCAAGTACGACTTATCCTATCTAGGATATATATTATATACATAAAAATAAACAACAAGTAAATTTAAAAATTTATACCTATTTCATCAACATTTATAATATTTATTTAGTCAAATATGATAATATAGGGGACTGTAAATTTGTTTTTGAAGCTTCATATGTCTTTACCACTCCTTTCAGGTTCTTCGTTTTTCATATTATAGTAAAAAACTATAACAGTGAGGGTAAAAAAGACCAACCCTGGTGCAATCATTTTTTATGCTCTTTCAATAACAACAGCTTCAGTACTAGTGAAATAAAAATGCATACATATTTTCTTTTAATGTGATATTAAAAAAAGGACGGTGAAAATAACGACGCATACGACAGACATCATCTTCTAAAGAATAGATATCTCCAATTTTTATTGTCGCAACTTTGTTTGTTAAAAAAATGTTGAAATATACCAAAGATAATGGGTTGTAAAGATGTATAAAGAGTATGATTATAACTAGCTGGTAGGGAAATAAAAGAAAGGATATTCTTTATGACTATCATCCATTCATCGTTTTTTATATATTTTTTTTATATTCACAGTGTTCTCCTACATATAGAAAGAACACTCACATGTATTTCATATATTGTATAAACTGGCTTATGTAAAAAAATTGTGATTTGAAAGTGTCTTTTTGTTTTTTTNTTTTTTTGATAGTGCATTTTATGAACTTAAGAATAACTAACAAAACTGACCACAAAGTATATATACTTCTAATTTAGTAAAAAAAAAATTGTTGTGTATTGTGATCATGTGTGTTAGCTTGTTTAATTGCGCTAATTTTTATTAAATAATTTTAATTTATGATAAAAAAAAAACTGTTAATACAAACAATATAAAATGGGTAATATTAAAAATATATACATAGGTATATTTAATTTTTGTATATCTATTTATAATTAATATATATTAACTTTTTGTTGGTACTCCACGATGCATTTTTTTTTTCAGTACTTTTTTTTCATATATTCTAAACATTAAATTTTAACTCCCACAAATTTTGTTATTTTGTATAAGTTATCTTGAAATTTAAAATTGTTACTTCCTTTTCACTTTTATAAAGTTAAAGCATGTTCCCTAAAATTTCAATGTTTATTCTGTTTCTGGAAAAATTGTTTTTTTACAAATTTTCCCCAAGACATGTTTATAATTTTTTCTATACTAAAATCATACTAAAAATTGACGTATGTTGTTCTACTTTAAAAACATGGCATAAACAAGCCTTTCTGGAAACTTATTAAAAACATGTACCATAAAAATTGCCATTCATAACAACATTTTTAATACATCTTTTTATGGAAAAGGGGAGGATTAAAAAGATGAAAGTTTAATTAAGTAGGATTTTAGAAAAGGGTATATACAAAAGCTTTGAGCTAACTGTACCAATGCTATTTTTTATAAGGGAATAGAACAAAAGTTGTTTTTGCCATAACGATGAAATGGCATTATTTTGCAATTTGCACTTTTTTATTACAACTCACAGAAATATTTTTTACATTTTTTTTCTTTTTTATTTTAATCTCCTTTCTTATTAGAGATGTTTTTTGAGTTAAGAACTCCTGTAAAATTAAATTAGACAAGCACTTTAGTAAATATTGAGTAATATTGAGTGTTTTGTTAGCTGTGTGTTAGATATAAATATTGTTTCAATGATTATCCTACGTCGTCGATGATATGATGCGTCAAAATGTAGTACTCTTAACACATAGCGCCCTACCATATTACAAATTAAATCATATGTTTTTTACTCTGTCCATATATAGATTCAAGTTTTTTATAACAAATATTAAAGAAAGAAATGTGTAGAACACTTATTTACTTTCTATTGTCACTTAGCATTTTTATTATAGAAATATATAACTATCAATATTTGATAACGTTTTTTATTTCTTTACGTTTTTACAAGTTTTTGACAAAAAAATGATTTTGGGAAACATCTTAATTCCAAATAATTTTAATGAGTGTCTTACAGTTGGTCTACCAATTCTTTTTTATCAGGAAATGAGACTAGAAATTGAAATATATGTATGTATATACGTTATATAAGATGTTAATTTATCTTTATTTTTTNTTTTTTAATATATTAACATATTCTAATTATTACTTTTTTTTCATCTTGGCACTTCTTACATTCCAGCAACTGTTGTAGAAGATGTCTGGGAAAAACAAATCTATTTTTTTTTATGTTAGAATCACGGGATAAATTATCATTGAAAACAATTTTTCACATCAGGAGTTGTTTTTTACTCTAATAAGCACATTTTTAAAATTGAACATTAATTGTTTTTCATCTACTTTAAATTTATTCATCACTTCATTTTCCTTACAATTAATCATATTTGGTTGCGCAACAACATTATAATTTGTTCCTTCGAATAATGTATTAAGAAAGAAATTCATTAATACAAAAAATTTATTATAATTGTTTTAATATCGCAAATATACTTTTAATGTTCATGGTTGTATAGGTGTAGCTTGTTTTGATAAAAAAAAAAAATTATTTTTAGTATATTTATTAACTTATATGAATATCAAAATTTTTTGCTCACTTTAAATTCTTAACTATTCATAATTTTTGTAGATTTTTCAAGTTTTAAAAAATAAATAATATAGCTATTTATTTATTTATTAGTTTATATTTTTCCTTTTATGACTCTACTCTTGGTTAAAATCAAAATTTGACATGATTGATGTGAACTCTTTATTGAACTCCCAGTCAAATATACAGCAGCAGTGGAATATGTTCAGCAAGTTATATGGGGCTAAGGTTGTTATAAAAACCTTTTTTTTTATATAATTATATTCCTTATCAATTTTTATTTGTTATTATTTAACTATTAACATAGTATATGATTGCTATAGTAGTAGTGGTAGTCATGCTTCGTCGTTATTGTCGTCGTCTATCTATATTTCTGCCTTTCTTAACAACTGTTCCCTTATGTCTTCGTAATATTTTGCCGCCAGTTCAATGCTATGATTGTTTTTTATATGTTTATTGAAACCATCATAAATGAGTTGTTCTTACTTTCTCTAATCACTATCATTCTAAATTTTTTAAATTTACTTATGTCTTTTTTATTTTAGCAACAAATGAATACACCGGACGATCCTGTGATTCATTCTCCAAATAGCGCAGCTAGTCTTTGCCAAAGTAATGCTTCATTTAATATGGCATCTTTACCAAACACATCTATTTCAATGACAAATAATGGAGGGGCTTTCAACAATGTATTTCAACCACAACAAGGTTTAGCTTCACCAAATGAAAATAATAGCAATCAAAGTAATTGTAGTAATTCCAATTGTAGTGCTAATGAAGGGGATACCAGAAGAAGGCAAAAAACTTGCCGAGTTTGTGGTGACCATGCAACAGGATACAACTTTAATGTTATTACATGTGAATCATGTAAAGTGAGTTATAAATATTTTTATTAAAATTTTTATATAATATTTCTTTAGGCATTCTTTCGTAGAAACGCATTAAGACCTAAAGAATTTAAATGCCCCTATTCTGATGATTGTGAGATAAATTCAGTATCTCGAAGATTTTGTCAAAAATGCCGCTTAAAAAAATGTTTTCAAGTAGGTATGAAAAAAGAATGGATATTAAATGAAGAACAATTGAGAAGAAGAAAGAATTCTCGTCTTAATCATATGGCACGTAATAATAATAACAATCATATAAATTCTAGTGGTATGCAAAACGGATGCATTAGTGGAAGCGTAAATAATGTGAATAGTGTACAAAATTTCAATTCTTCATTAACTAATGGATTTTTAGTGTCTAATGGGAGTGTAGGAAATAATTCTGTAATGCCTCCTGGAATGGAGCAATTATTATTGAATCCTTCTAGTGTTAATGGGGCCGTTTTGGGTCCACAAAATTTTGTTCCTTCAAATATGCCAAGAGTTATTCCTAGTCAATCGAATCTTGCTCTTTTATCAGCAAATCTGAATCAACAAATTTTAATGCAGAATAGAAGGAATCCGAATGATTTAACAACAAGAAATGCTACATTGATTCAACAAACAAATTCTGGTGTAATGTCACCAGAAACACCAATGACACCAACATTTAATTCACAAGTTGTATCAAATAACATTATTCCTTCAACACCCAATGTAATTAAACAAGATTCTATTGTTAAAACAGATATTTCTCCTTCTATCAATGAATCTAGTATGTCTGGAAGTGATATTAGTTTTAATTCATCACCTTTTCAACAAACACTTTCAGGAATATCACGTCCAAGTGTTGCTGTACAACCTCAACCACAAATAAATCAAATAAATTCTACCTCTCCAATAGCAACTATTGTTCAAGATAACGGTGAACCAAAAGTTACATTAAGCCTGGAACAATATAATCAGTTAATAAATGCGGCAAAAAATACTAGTATTGATACTAATATGATAATAAAACAAGAAAATCATACCAATTCACCATCTGATTTAGAAGTCGTTCCAAATGTAGTAATGGTTTCACCTAGTGTAAATGGATATCCATCAATCTCATCTTCATTTGATGATAGTTTTCCTTTAAAAACAGAAAGAGATTATACATTATCAGAAAAAGATTTAAAAGAATTAGATAGTATTCGAGATTCATTTCAATGTATGAATGAACCTTTAGATAATGATCAACATTCTAGTACGTTAGCTAAAAAAGAACATAACCCAACTGATATATTAAATGTAATGGACATAACTATGAGGAGATTAGTTAAAATGGCTAAACGTCTTGGAGCATTCAATGAAATATCTGAAGCAGGAAAATTTTCTCTCCTCAAAGGTGGAATGATTGAAATGTTAACAATTCGTGGTGTAACAGTATTTAATGCAGATAAGGGCGTTTGGCAAACTCCCGTTGATGGTCATTCTCAAATTTCCTTTAATATGTTTGATAAACTTCGACCCGATATTAAGGATACACAAAAAAAAGGTTTTTTGCATTTCTTCAATCTCTTGCATAGTGATGTTAGAAAAAATGATCTTGCTATTGACATTATTGTGCTTATGGTATTATTTGATTCTAAACGGGAAGGACTTGTAAGTCAGCAGGATAAGGAAACAGTTGAAAAATTGCATAGAAACTATGAATCACTTTTACACCGGTATGATATATCTTAAATAATATATCCATTAATTTTTTATAGGTACCTGTATAGCATACATAAAGAGGAAGCTGAACAACGTTTTGCTTCCATTCCAAAAGCATTAGTTGCATTAAGAAAAGTAGCAGAAAACGCTGTAACATTATTTTTAGGAACAGGAAATACGACAGAAGCAGCGTCATTACCTAAAGAATTTTTTGCTACAAATTATTAATCACGAAATTGTTATTATTATTAAAAAAAATTCCAAATGACTTAGAATAGCCATTCTCTTGTCCAAAAACAAGCCCTGTGATTAGCTTTCATCTCAAAATCTATACCTTTTGTATACAAAAAAACAATCTCTGAAATTCTAACATGAAGATTCTACCTCACCGGTCATTTTGTACATTTTCTTTTTTTTTCTTATTTATTTTCGGTACTCTGAATTCATAAACAATAAAGATATTTAATTTCCCACATTATCCTACAAAGCGCTTTCTTATAACATTTTTATCTATAGACCGAATATAGTATTCCTACATATTAAGCTTAACATTGATCTATAATAATAACTTAATATTTAGAATCTTAAAAGTTTATTAAAAAAATTTTATATAAAGCTTATGTATAAAATATAGAATATAGTAGATTGGGAAATTTTGAAGCAGCTTTGGGCATCTTTAATTGTATATGATAAATCAAAAATATAAATACTTTAAATTGTTTTTATTTTAAATTTTATTGTTTTGAAATTTTAATTATAATAAAATATAATTTTTTAAAACATTTTCTATACGTTGTATATCATTTATTCTACTAAACGCTTTTGTCAATCAGTTGACCGGTGTTAACAACATGTATAAATTTAGTTTTTTTTTTTTTTTAAATTACAACATTCTTTGCAATCAACGAATTATCTCCTTTAGTTTATCACCCTAAACATTACCTCATTATTGTAATTGAAAATTTTCAATAAAAGATTTATTATAAGTATATTTTTATTTTAAACTTAATATTTAATACATGAAATAAAAATAAACTTCGTTCTTCATTTATAAAACACTTTATAAGAAAATTATATGTTATTTCAGGATTGTCCTTTATACATGACAAAAACACATTGATTAGGAAAATTTTTATTTTGATGGTTTGTTTGCTGCAACGAGATAACTGATATGAAAATATTTTTGCGAAATAATTTTAAATAAGAAAAAGTCAAAACAAAATATATGTACAATATACAACATCCGGCAAATACTTAAAGTTTATGTAGCTTAAAAATTTTGATATATATATCTTACTTGGAGATATGAAGAAGTTGATTAATGCTAAATTTAGTAGGTGGAAAAAATAAATAATTGTTTATAATTCATTACAAATGTAGTTATAAATAAATATGAAAATTAAGTTTTTACATTTTTATTAAACCAAAAATTATAATTTACTTTGAAGAATTACTTTTACATTTTCATTCTCAAGTATTTTTTTCAAATAATATCAAAAAAAAAAGCACACGAAATAAAGGAATGGAAATCAATTAAGTATTAATTGTAATTTTAAAATAGTTTATATTTACTTTTAGTAAACTTTAATATTCTCAAATATAACAAAATTTAATATTTTTTTTTATTATTTAATTTTTAAGAAAGGATGATAGAATTTTTTATTTTCCATTCAATCACTAGACTATAATTCAATTAAATTCTTTATACCTATACTGTATCAGGAAGTATATTTATTTTATTTTTTTATTTTTAATTCGAGAATAAATTATTTTTTTTTTCTTTAACATAATTTTGTGTATAAATTATTATTTTTTTTACCTCATCAATTACAAATATTCAATTGTTTTTATTAATTAATGCATCACCGAATTTTGTCTTTATACCTTTACATAATAAATTCTTTATCTCAATTTTTCATTTTCCTTTAATTAATCCTCTATTTATAATGCTTATTTATTAGTTGAGAATTTAAAAATTATACAAAGAAATTCATCCATCTTACTTCAAATTAATTCTATTTTCATTATTTATTATTTTTGATAAAAAAATTACAGGTTCTGATTTATTGTTATATAAAATATTTTATTACTTTGAAAAATGGTTTCAATATTAACTGTCATATTCTTATGTATTGATATACCTGGTATATTATTTTATTTATTAGTACTAATATTTTTATTAACAAGACTACTCTCTAAGGACGATGATTTTTCACCAAAGTTTTACTCATTTCTAATTGTAAATGCAGTGGTTGAGTTAAGCTTTATCTTTGTTGAATATATAATTGTAAGATTCCCACTTTTTCATTTTTTTACAAGCACATATCTAAGTATAAAACAATTTCCTGGATTTATTTATGGATTATCTTGTTACTTCCCTTGTGTCATTGCGTGTGGACAATTGAATTTAACAATTAATCGTTTATTAATGATTAAATTTCCCTTTGCTTACAAGTATATTATGAGTGCTTGGGGAATATTAGCCTTAATATTCCTTCAATTTGCTATCCCTTTTGTCCAAGTTGTTAGAACTATTGGAACACCTACTGTTGTACGGTTGGCCGATGACAATTCAACTATGATCGTTGAATTGGATGATCCTGATCTCGTTTTTAATATTATTGCTTCAGCTGTTGGTTTGTTGGTAGTAACAAGCTCTTCATGTTGTATTCTTGGATCATATACACTCTTTTTATTATTTCAAATGAATAAAAATTCAGCTGAAGGAGCATCAAAGTCAGAACGTTCACTTTTAGCTCTAGTCGTATTACAAACTATGACACAACTATTTCTTTCAATTGTTGGAGCATTACAATTTTTTTCAGGTTATGCTGGAAATGAATTAATTTATACCATTTCAATGTATATGTATCCATTTGCTGAAGATCTTCTGTGTCTTTCATGTCCAATTATGTTATGTTGTGTAAGTAGCTTGGTTCGGAAAAAATTAATAAAATTTTACTTTGGGGATAAAGCAGAACAAAAATTTACTGCTATATCTAAGGCGTCAACGATCAAAATATCCCTTAATAGAAGCCGAAAACAATAAATAGATGATAATTGCTTTATAAAAAACATCTTTGTCTTTTAAAAATAAAGACATAATTTTTGTTTTATACAATAAATTCATCATTAAAAACATTTTTTGTGAATAAGAATTTAATTTAAATACAAATAAATTCAAAAACATTAACAAAAAAATAAGACAAATTATTTAATTCATTTCTTTACAAAAAAACTAATTTATAAATTATATACCATTTTAATTACTTTCATCTTCAACTTCTTCCTGGTCATCTTTAGAATATGGATTCAGAAGTTCATTATCTCGGTTGTACTAAAAATATATTAAATACATAATGTATACCTTTACTTACCATCATTTCTTGTTCATCATTACTTGGATCTGTGAGCATTAATTTATATCCTTTCTTTCTTCGCTTTACATCTTTACCATCTTTAGTTTTATTGGCTCTATACTTCAAATTTACACTCATATCCATTTCATTGTAATATACTTTACCGTCACGTTCAGATAAAAAGTATTCTTTTTGATCCATTCCATCATCTTTAGTTTTAATAACCCAAGAATATTCTTTTAAACAATCATAATTTGATGCATCAAATGGAGTATTCTTTCTGCATTTCTCAATATCATTTCTAACTTTGGGTAAATCGTTTTCTTTTGGAACTAAGAATTCACAATATTGTAAATTATTAGCATCAATATTTCCTCTTAACATTGATGAATTTGTTAATTCCTCATACAATTCCTTCTCGTTTTCATTGAATGGATTTCTTTCAAAGGTAACATGAACAAATGGTATTTTCCAGTTTTCAAAATCAGGGAAAATATCCATCTCTTCAACAGCATACACATCATTATGTAATGGATGTTTTTCAATCTGAATATGAATATCCTCAAACGTCTTTTCAATAGCTTCAATTCTATTTTCAATGTTAAGATATTGTTCATCATCAACAACTTTCTTTTCAACAAGCCTGTGAGCTTTATGTTTTAATGATGCACCATGTCTATTATAATCACCACCAATATACTCTGCCTTTCTCATCCATGGAACTGATATATTGTGCCCAAATTTGTTTCTATTTTGTTTAGCTTCATCAACCTCATCCTCCAGTAGGTAAGCATCTGTCTCATCAATTTCATTCCCATCTTTATTCTTTTCAAACACAGATTTATCAACGAGATCAACAAATATTCCTAAATGAGTCTCCATAAATAATTCCTGTTTATTTATATACATTAATTTATTAAATGTAACCTCACTCAATCTAGGAGAAAATAAATCAAGTTTACAAAAANAAAAATATACTTACGCATCTAAACCAATACTTGAAACTTCTAATAATTTTGGATCATTTGGAAGTTCTGGAAGAGATTTACATAATTCAACTTTATGAATTAAATCTTCTCGTGGACTAAAGAAATTGAAAAATTAAAAGAAAATAATAATTAACATACCCTTTAGAAGGAACATTTGATTTGTTTCCACTGGATTGGAGAGCCATTTGAATATGAGATTCTTAGAAAAGAAATTAATAAAGATTTACTTAATAAAAAATAATGATACAAATAGCTATTGTCTCAATAAAAAAAAGAGGCTATTTTCAAAGCAATAGTCATTATTCCAAAAGTTTTAAATATTTTCAAGCTAAGAAAAAAACTTCAATGTTGTATTATTTTGTCATTAAGATGTTTTGACATTAGAATCCTTTATTTTAATTCCATACAAAAAAATTATTTTAATAATATAAAATAAATTTTTATTTCAATAAAAAACATAAAAACTGTACATTCCATTTGATATGGTAGAACAATTATTTATTAATTTCATAATAAATATCTATGATAACATTATAAATACAAAAGTTTACCAAAAATGCGTTAGTTTTGTGCAAAAGATTGCATGAGATAAGAAGATATCAGTACATTATGAATTTCAAAGAAAAAAAATAAATTGATATGCAATAACATGTATTTAAAGAAATGGTTTAAAAAAGTAATTTAGATAGATGTTTGAATATGAGAAACATTCTTTGAACTCTCATAACATAAAATTATTAAAAATTAATTGTAATTTATTTAGTCTATACACCAAAAAAAAATGTATTGGCCACACTTTTAACTAAATAAAAATGTTGGGCCATCAATAAGAATATATTTGTACTCTCTCATTTATTGGAAATCATAAAAGTTTCAATAAAAATTGAACTTTATTTAATAATATATAAAAATATAAAGGACATCTTATTATCAGAGTAAATATTATTATTTCTCTAATCTTATCTCTTTCCATTTTTCTTATCAATGACATCACATACTTTTGTTCAATTTTTTAACAAATATATCACATATAGTTAAATTATAAATGCCGTTTGGAATTGTGATCCTAAAATATTATTTTAAAGCTTAGAATAAATTTAATTTTGAAACAAACTCTGAATGTTTTAAAATCAAATTTATTATTTATGTATAATTTTTATTTATATATATTGTAAATTATGTTAATATTATAAATCAGATTACATAATTGTTTGATATATAAATACAACTTTATTATCAGGAGAAAAATACTTATCAGTTTAGTATTTTAAAACGATTAGTTATAAAAATATATTCTACTCTTCTAATATTTTATTAATCATAATTGCTTTTCTTTTTCATATTTTCATACATTTCATATTCATATATTTTATAATACCATGTATTTACATACTCTTTTATAGGTTATGGGAAAATCACTCATTTGTGATGAAAATTTCTTTGCAAATAATCAAACAATAAATTCTCCCTCCTTACCTGTTATTAATGAATGTTACCGTGAAACAGTGATACCATGGGTTCCTGTTATATTTTTTTGGATTATGTCTCCAATCTTTCTAATTTATACGGAAAGATTTAAAAAACGTGAGATTGCTGGATGTCTCCCATGGACGAAACTTTTAGTAGCTAAATTTAGTATAACCATTATTGTTACCATACTAAGTATTATCAATATTGTATATGCAGTAATAAAAAATATTTCAATTACTAGAATATATTCTATTTTGTGGATTATAACTTTTGTAAGTATTATATATTTCTTTAAATTATATTAATTTATTTTTTAGATTGGACTGTTTCTAGCTCAATACATATCAAAATTTCGAGGTATTAGAACGTCAGGAATAATATTCAATACTTGGTTACTTTTTACAGTATCTTGTTTACCACAAATTTATTTTATTTTCCATGATACCTCAAAAAATATCAATTTGTCAACAGTCATCTCTACAATACAATTTATTTTCCTCCTCTTCCAAACAATACTATTCTCCTTTGCTGATAAGGGTAATAAACCTCAAACTGGGTATATATCTCCCGAACTATATTCATCATTTTTATCAAGAATTACACTATGGTGGTTCAACACTTTTGCTTGGCTTGGATCTAAAGGAAACTTGGAGATGGAAGATTTGTATGATTTAAATGTTGGAAATACGTGTGGATACATTGAAAAGTTATGGGAAAAGTACTGGACACCAGTATTATTAAATTATTATGAAAAAGTCAAAACTAATACTGGTAATAAAAAGATCCCATTACCTTCAGTTTGTAGACAACTTTTTAAAATGTTTAAGTATGAATTTATCTCAGCTGGTGCTATAAAAATGATTTCAGATATTTTACAATTTATCAATCCTTTCATTTTAAAATTAATGATTGATTTTGTCTCTGATCCAAAATCTTCTCTTTGGCTTGGTTTGTCTTATGGAATTTTGATGTTTGTTGTCTCAGAGTTAAGATCTTTCTGTGTAAATTATTATTTCTACATCATGTTCAGACTTGGAACAAAAATTCAAACAACATTGACATCTGCTGTTTATAAGAAAACTTTAAGATTATCAAATGTTGCTAGGAAGGATAAGACTGTTGGTGAGATTGTTAATTTAATGGCCATTGATATTGAAAGATTCCAAATGATAACAAGTCAAGTTCAACAATATTGGTCTTCTCCATTTCAAATTATATTAGCTTTAATCTTCCTTTACAATACCTTGGGATATGCTGCAATTGCTGGTACATTTGTTATGTTTGTATTTGTTTTTCTTAATTATTACCTTTCTGTTACCATTAGAAAATATCAGATTGCTCAAATGAAATATAAGGATGAACGTGTCAAAATGTGTAATGAAGTTTTGAATGGAATGAAGGTTGTTAAATTATATGCATGGGAAATCCCAATGTCTGAAATGATTGAAAGTATTAGGAAGAAGGAACTTGAATGTATTAGAAAAGCTTCAATTATAAGAAGTTTTATTGATACCTTTAATCAAAGTAGTTCGTTCCTTGTTGCATTCTTCACTTTTCTTATTTATACATTGACAGCTCCAGATTCTCATTATTTGACTCCTCAGGTAGCATTTGTTTCATTAACTTTGTTCAATATTATAAGAAGCCCAATTACTATGTTAGGAATGTTAATTAATGAAACAGTTAAAGTTGTGGTATCAAATAATAGATTGAAGGAATTTTTAACAGCTGATGAATTGGATGAAGATTCTTTAGATAGAAAAAAAGCTAATCTTAAAGAAAAAACAATTGATCGTGGATCTATTTCCATTGATAGAGCCACATTCTCTTGGGATCATGATAAGGATAATCAACATAATTTATCTAATATCAATATTGATATGGAAAGTGGACATTTAATTGTAATAATCGGTCGTGTAGGAAGTGGTAAATCATCATTATTATCTGGAATACTTGGTGAAATGTCAAAGATTCAGGGAACTGTTGAAATTCATGGAACTGTAGCTTATTTTCCTCAACAACCTTGGATACAAAATTTATCATTGAAAGAGAATATACTTTTTGGTGAGGAATACAAAGAACGATTATATAAGAAAGTTATTGAATGTTGTGCTTTGAAACCTGACATTGATATTCTACCAAATGGGGATAACACTGAAATTGGAGAGAAGGGAATTAATATGTCAGGAGGGCAGAAAGCAAGAATAGGTTTGGCACGTGCCGTTTATTCAAATTCAGATATATATTTATTTGATGATCCTTTATCTGCAGTTGACTCACATGTTGGTAAACACATTTTTGAAAAGGTATTAGGTCCATTTGGTATTTTAAGAAATAAAACAAGAGTTTTGGTTACCAATAATACTCATATTTTGGATAAAGCAGATTTAATTATAATGATGGAGGATTGCAAAGTTAAACGAATTGGGAAATATGATACTCTTATAAATGATACAACTGGTGTTTTTAATAATTTTATCATGACAGTTGAGAAAGAGATTGAAAAAAAAGAAACTGAAACAGAAGAAAAAACACCATTAAGTTTTGAAGAAGATTCTGAAAGTATTAACACTGAAGTATTATCAACAGTATCAGCTACGGGTGATCGATCAATGTCTATAACATCTTTAACATCATCTAAAGTTTCTCTAAGTGATAAACAAAAACGAGGTGTATTGATGACGAAAGAACATACAGATACTGGTAGTGTAAAAAAAATTATATATTTAAAATATTTCAAAGCAACTAAATATTATTTTGCTTTTCTATTTGCATTTGGATATATGGTTTATAATGGTCTCCAATTAGGAAGAAGTTTATGGTTGTCTGCATGGTCGGATGATTATGATATAATTGCAAATAATGGCACCATTAATCCTAGCGGAACTAGTCTTGGTGTAAGGCTTGCTGTATACGGTTCATTTGGTATTGCGGAATCATTAGGATTTGTAATGTCCTTATTTGCATTGATATTTGGTGGTTTAAATGCTTCAAAAAATCTTCATTCTCCAGTATTATATAATATCATGAGATCTCCAATGTCCTTTTTTGATACAACACCAATTGGAAGAATTCTTAATAGATTTGGAAAAGATATTGATGTTGTAGATGTTAACTTACCTATGAGTTTTCGTTACTTTGTAATGTGTTTGTGTCAAATTATTGTATCTTTAACTATTATTGTTATAACAACTCCAATTTTTGCCTCCGTTATTATTCCATTAGTGTTAATATATGGATTTTCCTTGAAATTATATGTTCCAACATCAAGACAATTAAAAAGATTGGAAAGTGTTAATAGGTCTCCTATTTATTCACATTTTAGTGAAAGTATTCAAGGATCATCAACTATTCGAGGATATGGAAAAGTAGATGCTTTTATAAAAATGTCTGATTCAAGAGTTGATAGATTTATCAAAATTAAATATCTTACACTGTGTGCAAATAGATGGTTAGCCATTCGTTTAGAATTCATTGGTAATTGTGTTTTACTTTTTACAGTTCTTTTTTCAACCGTATCAAAAGAATTAGGATGGATAACAAGTTCTGGTTTAATTGCAGTTTCAATTACGTACTCAATGAATATTACTGAAGTATTAAATTTTGCAGTTAGACAAATTAGTGAATTGGAAACAAACATCGTATCTGTTGAAAGATTAATTGAATACTGTAATACAGAAACAGATCCAGATTGGAGAAATAGTGAAGGTGCTAAATACTGTTCAAAGAATTGGCCATTATCTGGTGAAATAATATTTAAAAATTATTCTACTGCTTATAGAGCAGGTTTAGAATTAGTTATTAAAAATATTAATCTTCATATTAAAGGTGGAGAAAAGGTTGGAATTGTTGGAAGAACAGGAGCTGGAAAAAGTTCATTAACATTAGCTTTATTTAGAATGATTGAACCAGTTGATGGAACAATTGTTATTGATAATGTTGATATTTCTAAGATTGGTCTCCATGATTTGAGAAGTCATATTACAGTCATTCCACAAGATCCAGTATTATTTTCAGGTACACTTCGTTTTAATTTGGATCCATTTAATGTATATTCTGATGATGAAATTTGGTCCGCATTAGAGAAATCACATTTAAAAAAATTTGTCCTTTCAAATAACCAAGGTCTTGAATTTATTATTTCAGAAAGTGGTTCTAATATAAGTGTTGGAACTTGTCAATTAATTTGTTTAGCAAGAGCAATATTAAGAAAAACAAAAATTCTTGTATTAGATGAGGCAACAGCAGCTATTGATTATCATACAGATCAATTAATTCAAGAAACAATCAGAAAAGAATTTGCTTCTAGTACCGTTTTAGCTATTGCCCATCGCCTAAATACTATTATGGATTATGATAGAATTGTTGTTTTGGATCATGGTATTGTTATTGAATTTGATACACCTAACAATTTACTAAATGATAAAAATTCAACATTTTATTCGATGGCACAGGATGCCAAATTAAAAGAAGCGTAATATTATTAATAAAAGATTATTAAATTGTTAAGAAATTTAATTGTTATATTTTATTTGTAATTATTTTAATAACTATATAAAATTTTACTATAGAAAAATTCTAAGACTCATAACGATTGTTCTAAAGCGATAATTATTGGTTATTTGATATTAAAATATTTGATAGTTTTTATTAAAAAAAATTTAACTTAATGTTATTATTTAATAAAAATATAATCTTTATTAGAAATATTTATAAAAATTTCCTCCCAAAGAATGTTTATCATATGAAGGTAAGTTTATACTTTTCACCTTTAATTAAAAAATATTATTAGATCAAATATAATGAGAAAGATGCTGTTACAAAGATTGACAAAGATTTATTGAATCATTTGGAACAAATTTCGTTATTAAGATTTACAAAAAATGATATTGAAAATTTAAAAGAGGATATCTTTTTAGCAAATGCAATTTTTACAATTGAAGATAAAACAAAAGGAGTTGAACCATTATATTCAGTTATGGATGATGTGATTAATTGCCCTTTGAGAGAAGATATTCCAGAAGATTGTAGCAAAGATATTATTTTACAAAATACACAAAACTCTCTTGATGACTACTTCGTCTCCCCACAACCAAATACACCATTAGTTGTTAAACATTAATTAATTTTATTTTTTTTCATCATAAAATTTTTTTGTTTTAAAATTATAAAAGCCTCAGAAATAATCAGCCATTCGTAATATCATTAGATAACTTCAAACGGTAATAATCGTCTTCATAGGCTTAAATTGTTGTAAAGAAGAGAGTATATTGATATATACAGGGGAATACTCCCCTTCACATCACAGTTGGGTTAGTGATAAAAGAATATATGTGTGTCGATGATAGTTTGTACAAATAAACACTGTACCAATAATATGGTCTTGCAGTCGATAATACCCCGCGCATTAATGAGT